>NCQV01078803.1:31542-43705 GCA_002740545.1 Lophocereus schottii | reverse complement strand
GTACTATGTGATATCCTTCCTATGGATGCTTGTCACTTGTCACTTGGTAGACCTTGGTTATTTGATAATCATGTGATTTATGATGGGCATGCCAATACATATGCATTCAAATACAAGGGTCCTAATTTTACTTTGACACCACTATCTCCACCTTAATCTCTTAAATCTAAACCAGGGAAGGGAAGTGAGAAAATCCTCTTAAGCTTGGGTGGAGAGAACCATTAATAAGAGCAAGCCTATATTTTCCTTACCTATGGTAGAATTAAACACATGTGAGAGAGTGAAACTCATGCATGCCCTAGCTCAATCACTTTGAGAGAGTTTGTGGATGTTTTGTCTAATGCTTTACCCTCGAGGCTCCCTCCTTTAAGAGGGATTGAACACTAAATTGATCTCTTACTAGGTGCTTCTTTTCCAAACAAGTCGGCTCATCGATGTAATCCTAGTGAGTCAAAAGAACTACAAAGACAAGCATGGGCGGAGCCATGTGGGTGCAAGTGGTGTCAATTGACACCCAGTTTTTTGGGAGAAAATTCTAAACATTAGAATTTTTGGAGAAAAATAATAACTCTATATATATTTTTTTTCTTTGCTTATGCATCATCAAATGCGCAATTGCCGGGTGGTGGAGGCGATTGGATATTATGAAGGAGGCCGTGTGTTCAAGCATCGGTAACAGCAGTTTGCCAATATTGCAATTATATTTTGATTGTAGATATAGTTAAATTGTGCAGTCTTCAAGTGGCGTAAGGTGTTCATATTGTTGTGCCCGTTTTGGTGATAGGCCTGTGTTCAAGTTTGGTTCAGTGCAATTTCTGTGTTTTTTTTTTTAAAATTAATATACATAATATTTTTACCATTACTTTTGGCATGAAATATTTAATTAAGTCCTCCACCTTGTATAAAGGGAGCATTTTGGGTTTTACTATAGCTTAATATGTCGATGAAAAAATTTATTTTATGTTGACATTCACTTAGAAAGAAAATAGTATAAAAGAATTTATCTCCAAAGACAAAATTAAGGGCAACAATATTCTTTTTAAAATTTATAATCATTCTTTGCAAATTATTGTGTCCAATTTAGCAATTCTAGTTCAATTTGAGTCTAAAAATTGGGGTAATACCATTTTAGAAATAATCAAACAAAAGTTAATTTTGATAAACTTGCGAATTTGAAAATCACACTTGGGAGCTTTAAGATGGAATTTGGTGAATTTAAAATGTCTTGCTGCTTTAGTTCACCATTATGGTTATGTTGTGTTATAAAAAATGCATAAGAAAATATGTTAAAAAAATTATAGCGTAAATTAGACGAATATTAGTCGCACTTGTATAGAGTAGTTCGACACTCCAGAGTTTGAACCCTGACTCCACTACTAAAAACAAGTCCAAGAGTTGTTAGACCCTGGGTACATTAGAGAGCTTGAATCTTTGCTCGGTTCCCGCTCTATTAGTATGTAAGAAAGATGGTGCTTGGCATATGTATGTTGACTCTGGGGCCATAAACAACATCATCGTCAAGAATCGATTTCCTATTCCTTAATGGATGATATGTTTGATGAGTTACTTGGTTCCAAGGTCTTTTCTAATATTGATCTTCGAAGTGGCTATTACCAAATTAGGATAAAAGAAGGACATGAATGGAAGACTACTTTTAATACCAAGTATGGATTATATGAGTGGCTTGTGATGCATTTTGGTCTATCTAATGCTCTTAGTACTTTCATGAGGCTCATGAATGGGGTCTTAAGGCCATTCATTGGGAACTTTGTTGTGGTGTAATTTTGATGATATCTTGGTGTATGTCATGATGAGGCATTTCATGTGGAACACCTTTCTCAAGTGTTCCAAGTGTCAAGGCAATAAAAATTATATGCCAAGCCTGAGAAGGGTGAACTATTACTCCTCAAGTTGTCTTTCTTGGCTATGTGGTGTCCGGTGAAGGAATTTAAATTGATGAGTCTAAGGTTGAGGTTATGAAGAGTTGGCCTACTCCCACATCTATCACAGAAGTATGAAGCTTCCATGGCTTAGCCTCTTTGTACCGCTAGTTCATCAAATACTTTAGCTCCATTATAGCTCCCTTAGCTGAATGCATGAAGAAAGGAAGCTTTGAATGGGTAAAGGTCACCAAAGGCCTTTGAAACAATCAAGGAAAAGCTATGTTTGGCCATATCTTGGATCTTCTCAACTTTGATCTTCTTTTTGAAGTAGAATGTGACGTTAGCGGTGCTAGCATTAGGGCAGTCCTCAACCAAGCCAAATGGTCTTTGGCTTACTTTAGTGAGAAGTTGAGTGACCCAAAACTCAAATACTCCACTTATGACAAAGAGTTTTATGTTGTCATTTGGGATCTTACCCATTGGAGCCACTATCTCAAACCAAAGCCCTTTGTAATATAATCAGATCACCAGGCCTTGTCCTTCATTAATGGGCAAGCCAAACTCAATTTAAGGCATGCCAAGTGGGTGAAATTTCTCCAATTATTTTTGTTCACTTACAAGTACAAAGATGGCAAGGAGAATAAGGTGGCCGATGCACTCTCAAGAAGATATGCTCTCATCTCTATTGTAGAGGCCAAAATATTGGGATTTTACAGCATCTAAGAACTTTACAAGGAAGATGAAGATTTCTAAGGAATTCTTGCTAACCTCAAGGATCATGACTCCTATACCTCGCAAGATGGGTTCCTTTTCAAGCACAACAATGTATGTATTCTTAGGGGCTCTCTAAGGAAATTACTTGCGGGAGAAGCCCATGGTGATACATTAGGGGGTCATTTTGGCATCGACAAAACAATTGAGATCTTAAAGGCGCACTTTTATTGGCCTTGGATGGTAAGTGATGTCCATAAAATTGTTTCCAAATATACCATATGTCATAAGGCCAAGAGCATCTTCCATCAAGGGTTATACACTCCTCTTCCAGTATGGATTTTATTTTGGGTTTGCCAAGAATCCAAAGAGGGCATGACTCAATCATGGTTGTGGTTATTCGGTTCTCCAAGATGACCCATCTCATTCCATATCACAAGAGTGATGACGCTTCTCACATTACTCATCTATACTTCAAGGAGGTCATCAAGCTATATGGTTTTCCAAGGAGTATTGTCTCCGATAGAGACTCTAAATTCCTTTCCCATTTTTGGAGGTGTTTATAGAGATTGTTGGGAACCAAACTCTTATTTAGCACTACTTGTCACCCTCAAACCGATGGGCAGACGGAGGTTACCAACCAGACTCTATCTATCCTCTTTTGGTGATTGGTGGGCAAGAATCTCAAAGAATAGGATTTTAAGTTTCCTCATGTTGAGTTTGCTTATAACCAGGCTCCTACTTACACTACATCCCACTCTCCCTTTGACCCTACTTTGAGGCCCAAGAGAGAGCTAAGGAAAGCTCCATGAACAAATTCACGATCAAATAGAGAAAGATAACACCTCTTACAAGGCTAGAGCAAACAAGCATCGAAAGCCCATGGTTTTCAACACGGGAGATTTGGTTTAGTTGCTAAAAAAGGAAAAATTCCCTTCTAGGAGGCAAAACAGACTCATGGAAGAACTGGGGACGATGCCTATAAGTTGGAGTTAACAGGAGAAATGCATGCGAGCATTACTTTCAATGTGGGTGACTTAGGTCCTTATGTGGAGGACACATTTGAGGATTTGAAGGAAAATCCTTCTCAAGAGAGGGAGGCTGATGCATACTAAGTCCCAAGCTAGCTTTTGGCTACACCCTTATCCTTACCAACGTCCACACTAACTTTCCTCGATCAAGATGCTCACCGCTCCAATATTTAACTTAGTTTCGACTTAGCTTCTCACCATCCAAACCAAGTCCAATTGGGACGGGTCTATACTTTGTTAGGAAGCTTAGAGATCCTACTTTAGGGTGATGCAATAAAATTTTGAGTTAGGATGCATTTAGATTCCTTAAAGTAATGAAAACCGTAACTCTTACAGTGCAGGTTTTTTGTTCGAAAATTTACTTAATTTGGATTAAGTTAAAATCCTATCTAATGAAACCCAACTGAAGCAAGTCCATGTTCTTTCCTTCAGATGTCTATTTTAGCCTCATTAGCTCAAATTAGGTGTTGGATTCAAATATTAGGAGAAATGGCTCACATATATGGAGTGTGCATAAAATTTCAGTTTTGAAGCAATCTGAAATTTGGCCTTAATTTAGGAGGCCACATCTATTATCTTTGCTATTAATTAGTATGGATTGATTCTACACATACCAAGGAAGAGTCTCCAAATGACAGGACCCTTATTAGAGGTATAGAGTCTTCTAGAAGCCTTCTAGAAGGAGGGGGAAGAATACTGAAAAAACACAGCTCACCTTGGTTATAATTATCTTAGTTATTTGATTTATTTAAACCCCCCTATTGGTGCAGTTGCTCCACTATTGTAATAGTTAATACTCCTAATTTTGGGTATTTATAGACCCCAATACCTCCATATAAACTCAACTTGAGTTAAATTATAAATGGAAAGACATATGACCATTCTCTCACTAAAATTTTTACATCTTTATCTCTTCAGTTAAGAGTGTTAAGTTAAATATTTCCTTTAGAATTCTTCTTTGATAGCTAAGAGCCTTTAGGAGAGAAATTTGTTGGAAAGTATTTATCTATCATTCGTATCTTATTTTGGGTATAAAGTTTATCTATTGATTGGGTTGAGATTGAGTCCAAAAGAAGTATAATTTGGTGTGATTATTCTCCTTGTCACTGCGATCTTGAGAGCTTAAGGATTCCATCCCCAATATATCACATGCAGTAGCTTGAGCATATTTTCAAGTTCATTGAAGAAAAGAAGCAGAAAAATTTGATGCCAAGCTCATTCATAGAAAAAAGAAAGGAATATATTTACGGACATGCAGCGGGAGATATGAAGCCGAAGCTAGTTCTTGTTTCAAACTTATTTCAAAATCCCTCCTTGGTTTATCATTACAAGAATCTAAATCAATCCATGGGTTGATTTCACCTATTATTAAATATTAAGATAAAATTAAGGGATATAAAAGTGGCATAGATCTGCATGATACTGGAAAGCTCTAGCTCTAACAACAAACAAAAACAAGATTAGAATGTTTCATAGAACATCATTGAGTTTCAACATGATTACACTAAACCAATTACAATAACTTGCTTGTTATTAAATGTTAGCTTTGATCCACTGCAAAATACAAATGATAGTTAAAGAAAAAATCAAATTAATGGATCTTGAGATAGACATACGATGAGGAGAAGGACCTAGATGTCGCCATTAGAAAGGCGGATGACCACAATATAGATGAAAGGAGGACAATCACATTGGAAAACTGCACCTAGCAACAGAACAACATTTCGGTGATCAGAAGGCAATCGAGAGATGGAGGGGGGGACAACTAGTATTTGTCGCCACCACGAACATGCTACCAGCCTGGGGCAATGATGAGCAGTGAGCGTCAGCAATTGACGACAATGGTCGTGCTAGCAATAGAACACCAGACTACTACCAAAAGACAAATTGATAGAAATATAGGGAGACTGATCAGTATTTGCCACCGCCACTAGCATGCCGGTGACCTACAGCGGGTGGTGATGGGCGACAAGTGTTGCCGAGCAGCAGCCACGAGGAATTGCTAGCTAGGTTTAGGCGCTTGTGGGTTGGGAATTCAGCAATTGAGCAAGTGAAAGAGAAGTATAAGTACGAGGGTTTTAGCGTGAGTAAGCCTTCAGAACATTTGTGGTTTTTTTTTTTTGTTTCTTGAAATTTTTTAGGAGGTTGGGGGAGGGACTTGGGTTGGGAGATGAGAAAAATCAAATATTTGGATTAATGCATTTTTGGGAAGAGGGGAGGTTGATTAAAAAATGTGGTAGTAGAAAATCTTCAAAAGAATTAAATTCAGTGGAAAATTAGTAGGAAATAAAACTTTAAAAGAATAAAAGAAATTTGAATATTTGATCTTGGGGATTTGGTGGGGAATTTGCCACTGTAAGTATAACAATATGAAAACAATAGAAAATTTTAAGTAGTGGAAAAACAGTGAAAAATTTCTCATTGTAATTTTTTCATTAGGAAATTACTGTGAGAAATTTAATGATTTTTGGTAGTGTGACTTCTTAAACTTTCATGTTAGGGTCTTATGCCATATTTGGAGGTCAAAAGTGAATAATATGAAACCTTTTATTCGACCCTGATAATCTATCATGTTTTTGGTAAATTAATATTGGTATGGATGCCAAGATTTGGAAGCGTAAGAGATTGAATCCTTTTAGGAAGGATAGTATATTGTATTAAGAATTATTGAAAACAATAGAGAAATGTGGGCAAGTACAATTCTATTGATGATGATCATAGATGAAAGCATGTGATCATAATGATTTGAGCTTATGAAATAAGCATGTTGGATTCTAAGTATTAGTAAAATATCTAGCAAGAAAAGCATGATGGAAATACGAAATAAAAGGATTTTGATTATACCCATGGAATTATAGATATTATAAGAGGCCATTTTGGATTAGTTGAACAAACATGACTTATATGTTTATTTATATGCTTACGTAGTATCTAGAAAGTTTGATCTTTGGGAAAGTTAAGTGATATTTTTATTTCATCTTTTTAAAAGAGAAATGAAAATATGCTTACATACCTAAAGAATGATTATTGAGAAAATAAAGTTACTTAGGGATTAATGGTTTAATGAGTCCCAAAATGCCCTCAACTAAAATGAGGAGGAACAAAAAAGGAAGCTCGATTATGAGGAGGGTAAACAAGATAAGAAGACATATTAAAGTTCTTTGGGGTTACTTAATGATGGATTTGGGTTATCCTAGAAGTTATGGATACTTATCACCCAAAAGAGAAATTCTTACATGCACTATTGTTTTAAATTTTAAAAATCTTTATTTATTTTTTAAAAAAGAAACCTATGAAGTCCTAGGACACAAAGAGACTAATGTGGCCCAAAAGAAGAAAGATATTTTGATAACCAAACTTAAGGGGTGTTTGGTTGGGAAATTAGGAATGGAACTTGATAACTAAAGGTATCAAGTTCCCATATCCTTTGTTTGGTTGGGTTTTCAAGGGTATGGGACTTGATACCTAAAGCTATCAAGTCCCCCCATTAGGGTGGGATTTGATTCCTCCCACTTTGAGAGGGGTTTCAAGTTCCATTCCCAAATATGAGGATTTTTAATTAAAAAACAAATATAGTTTTATTTTCAATCATGGCCATTCATCAAAATTTAAACCCTAGCTTCATCATTTGACAAAGAGAGGAGACTAAGAAGTCCGCCGGTCACTAGAAAGAAGGCAGCACACCGGCTGTCGGAGACAAACATACCGCCGACAACCACTGCCATGGTCCCCAAGCCCAGATTTGATGTTACCACTTGTCGGAGTTGACAAAGGTGGAGGACAGCCGGTGGCGCTGGACGATTAAAAGAAGATGCTGAAGATGGAGAAGAACAACACATAGTAAAAGAAGGTGCCCAGTAGATCTGAGAGATGACCAGACGAAAGAGAAGGGTTGTAAGATACGAGGGACATGAAAGAAGGCATGAAGATTTTGCGTTGGCTAGAGATGAAGAAGATGTCAAAGGGAGACGTCGACTGTTGCTGGAGAGCTAGAAGTTGTCAGAGAGAGAGGAGCAGATGAATGACATCTGATGAGGATGAGAGAAGATGGAGGGGGAGGAAGGAGGAGAGAGAATACATTATTATTTAAAAGTAATTTATATTAATATAAAAAAGTATAAAATATAAAATTTTGATTCCATTCCATAACAAACCCAACATACGATATCAAACAATCAAATCCCATCCCATTCCTTCCTTATTTCAAATTTCATTCCATTTCATTCCACCTATGGTGAACCAAACAGGCCCTTAGGGGGTATTTGGTTGGAGATTTACGAATGGAACTTGATACCCTATGTTTGGTTAGACTTTTAGAGGTATGGAACTTGATATCTAAGGGTATCAAGTTCTCCCGTTAGGATGGGATTTGATTTCTCGCAAAGTTGGGGGGTTTCAAGTCTCGTTCCCCTCAAATATCAACATCTTTAATTAAAAAAATTTTTATTTCAACAATTATACATAGCATCTTTCATCCGTTAACATTCATGGAAAATCTTAACTTCACCTTGAAGAGGAGAGAGAGGACTGAATCGATCCGCTACCACCAGCGAGCAAGACGTCTTCGGCAAGCACCGTGGGCACACCGGCAACCACGGCAAGATCCTCCCAAAACCCTAGTTCCACATTGAGACTTGACTAAGGGAGAAGATTTGCCATCGGTGAGTCACTGGCGAGCAGATCTAACGATGGTATCGAAGACGCGAGCCTCATAGGGATTGAAAGAATGTGTCAGGGAGAGAAATGAAGAAGACCTCGAAGCCGGCGGTGAAAGCTGGTGCCGTGGGATGAGGGTGGAGTAGAAAAGCTCTTCACCGGAGAAGATGCCGGAAAAGGGCATTATAGCAAGGACGGAGAGACCACCCAGATCTGCTAAAACGAACAAGAAGTGGGGACATACGAAGAGAGGGCGCGTCGAAGAGCCGTCGTTCGTCGCTGAGGAATGGGCGTCGGCCATTTGCCAAAGGGGAAAAGAAGTATGATGTCTGGTGTTTGAGGAGAGAGAAAGTAAAAGGAAGAGATTGAAAGTAAAAGGACAAAAGAGAATCTGAAGCATATTCTATATTAATGACAAAATAAAAATTAAAATAATTTCATTCCATAATTAAACCAAACGTTATGAATGAAATTGATTCCATTCCTTCAATGAACCAAACACATGATATTAAAGAATCAGATCCCTCCATTCCTCCTATATTTCAAGTTCCATTCCATTCCATTTCATTTCTAATGAACCGAACAACCCCTTAAGTAAAGAGATAATGTGAAGACAAGTCTTTGATATTCAAGATGAAAAAGGAAAAAGAGTCATTGTTCACTGATAATTCACCGCATCATGTGAGCACATAAGGTTTAAGGAAAGGTATATGGGAATGATAAGAGACTTATTTGAACAAAGAACCCTTAAAAGGATTAAAGAAGAAAATGTCAAGGAATTTGAATGCTAAAGAAATGGTCTCTAAGGCTATTCTTAAAGAATATATGGTCACGTTCAAACAAGAATGAACACCCAAGAAAGGTAAGTCGATAAAAGAGGTCATAGTTCCAAAAGATGGCATAAAAGGCCAAGGCTAAGGCTAAGTACAAAAGCCATTACAGAAAAACAATGAAAGATATTATTAACAAAAGAATGTGGAGCAAGTAAGGCCTATAAAGTTATTGATGCTATGGTGACCACTCACTCATTTCAAGGAAGGAAGCAATCTAAACCAAGCCAAGTGAAACTATCAAGAGATGGAATATTGAACAATTTTTCAAAGACCTGCATGGTACATCTATCATTTGTACTTTGAAGAATGATGTCGATATATGTGACGGAAAAGAATTATGAATGGTGTTCATGATGTAGTGATGTTTTATAAATGCATGTTTAGGAAAGATTGATTAAAAAAGTATAAGAAAGTTTTTACTCCCTCAATTTTAAAAAATGAATTTGAAATCATCGTATAATGCACTAATTTTAAAAGTTATGATTTACAGAATAGAGATAGCAGGCATATTGTGCTTTGGCTCATTCTTCAAAAATGTTTTATGTTTTTGCTTTTAGCTAAAGAAGACTCATAGGAAGCTACCATAGGAAAAAGAAAGGAAATAGTAATGCTGACATCAAGAGTATGATTTCTGGCTAACAAATAAGTTTGGTATTTATATGATTTAGTTTGTTCTTGGTTGTTCACTAAGCTAAACTCTAGGATATGACTATTGAAGGTCAATGTCAAAAATGTGGTGTTCTTCAATTAAATGCATTTCCTAATTATGTAAAGGAACTTGAGTAAGCAAAACTTTATATAAGGCATGATGTTCAACAAGATTCTTTTCAAAATGCTTATGATAAATGATTTTCACATCAAGTACTTTTAAGTGTTAAGCTTTGTAAAAGATTTTTAATTGACATAACGTTTAATATTGTAAAGACCACGACCTGGAATCCCAGGCGGGGTCCCTCATGAATGGCTGGACTCGCTTGCTAGGTGCATTGTTTGAACTTTATTTTTTAATTTTTTAGCAAAATCCAAATTGCAACCAAAAGTTGGGCCTGAAATTAAGGACCTGCACAGTTTCAGACAATATTGACTATTTGGTCCACTGGACATCAACCCTAATCGAGGAACCCGACCTAGGCCAGAACTGAGTCTAGCTTTCTGGCTCAGTTCCCAGCAGTACTATCAGCTAACCCAAAAGGTTGGTCAACATTGTTGATCTAAGAACTCGCCTGGGCTCCTAAATGAAGATAGAGACCAGCTTTCGGGTCCAAACAACGTTACTGCTAGGATCCCTAGGTGAAACTTGCTTCCCAAGCCTATTTTGCTAGTCCGAAAAAGATTTAACTAAAAATAAAAAAATTTAATCAATAAAGTCTCCTATGAGTTTTTAAGAAAATTTATAAATCAGGGCTGCTCTCTAACACAAGCTATACAGCAAAAGGGACAACTAGTTCCTTTTGAAGAATTTTTAAAAGGCCCACGAATAATCCCTGAAGTAGAGATCATCTGACTCCATAGGCTCGAATTGAGTATCTAGATTCGAGAGTGAAGGTACAATGTTGTGATGGGATGCATCACGACATCGTTTAGCATCACTGACGACCTCTACTAATCAAAAATGCAAAAATAAAGTTAATTTAGACTTTAAATACTCAACATGTAACATATTAAGATCAATCAAATTAGGTAATTAAAATTAAAGGTACAATTTAGTCTTAAAGAAACTCAAAGTACAATCCAAATAATTACAGTGAGGGGGGACTGAGCTACTTAAAAATTACATCTTCGCTTAATACTTGAAATTAAATAAAACAATAAAAAGAGAAAGGGAAGAGAAGAGGAGGTGTCTTCAATTTTACCCACCTATTCAATTTGGGAAACTAGCAAGACTTTGACAGAGAGACGCTTCTTCACCAATTAATCAATTTTCTCTCTTTTCAGTGTCTCTTTCGATTTGTAGTGTGTTCTCTCTCTTAGTTTGCATGTATTTCTCTCAAAATCTTCCAGTGTCTTTAACCCTAGGGAGAGACTCCCTTTTATAACGCTTAAAAGGATAAGGTGAGCTTATTAAAAAAATGAAAAAGGAGACTGAAATTTGTTAGTAAGATCAATCTAATTGGTTGCACCTTTTCAGAGAAAAATTATCAGCTGGGATGCATTTTGGATGCGAGGAAGGAAATGCAAGAACCCGCTCAGGTTCCTGCCAGTCGTTAGGGAATTGGTTTGGTTCCTAGTTGGTTCACGCCAAAACCCAACCAGGTTTGGGGCTATTTCCGTGATATGGCCAAGCGGGGATTTTTATGCTTTATCTCTATTCTTTTAAACTTAAATTAAGGATTAATCCTACTAGGTCCCCAAATATACATATTGAGACATAAATTTCGTCATTGGACATTTTATAAAAACTCAAATGCCATTTATAGGTGTCTATAAAAGTCAACATTTTATGTTTAACAGAAACATATATTGCTATAGTTTCATTACAAAGTTCGATAACAATTTTGTTCCTTTTCATGAACAACAGTAATGCTCTAACTTAATGACAATTTTTTCCTTAGTTTACTTCTACATACAGAGAAGTTCTAATTATGTGTTTGTCTCGTTAGAGAATTACAAATGTGACAGCCAATAGCCATAGCCGTAGCTTTTGTTCCAACGCGCCACCCCTATTTCATTACAAACTTAAAGATATAGTAACATATAATATCTAAATGGTAGTCAGGATGGGATATGACAGAACGAAAATTGAACGAAGGTGCATGAGTAAATAAGGATGATAATGTGATACAAGTTTAGAGGAAGGTCTTCCCCTCCCCCAAACAATAANNNTCACTGAAATCGAGTGACGAGAGCTAGAGAGATTTGATTTTCATGATGCCTATCAGGGGGAGATTGCGGGGTGCGGGTTACAGGTTAAACTAACATCTATGACAATAAACCCAAGTAAGAATCCATTTTAAAAGCTACTGATAATGGGAGAAGGAGTTCACTTGGCTTATATACCATGGTACTTCTCATTAAACTCTTGATGTGCAACTTCAACTTATGTGTGTAA
>NCQV01078803.1:20338-31436 GCA_002740545.1 Lophocereus schottii | reverse complement strand
TTGTAAACCACATGAACACATGCCCCCTAATCAGAAGCTTCTACTGACATCAAGAGTACAGCCACACCATTACCCACTTCATAGAGTTCTACATTTCACTATGTTGGGATTGATAAAAATCAAGAAAGGAAAAATAAAATAAAGATCAAAAAAGGAGGGGAGTAACACATGGTGCATACCTAGGCTGAGGGGAAGAAAAAAAGCACCAATGTATTTGCTTTACCATTATTTGTCAATGATGGTAATTAATGGTATTGTAAAAAAGTATGGATATTGGACTTTTAAGCAGCAAGTTACACGGATGAAAGCATTGAGCAATTGATAAGCTCATCAGCTTTTCTCTGTAAATGAGAAAGGAAGAAGTTGATGGAAATACACAAAAAGACTACACAAGATATCACCGAGGAAAACTTTAAGAGGGATCTTGGTGAAAGTGGGTGACTGTAGGGAGCAACTAGTAGTTAATTGCTTGGAAAAAATACATTTAGGTTAGGGGTGTGGGAAAGTTCTGTTCATAGGTGTTGATAATTAACACTTGTCAACTGGGAGAGTTATTTGTATATTATCCTGAAATAGTGAAAATATAATTTTTCTCTCAAATTCTTTTGTGTTGGGTTTTATTTATTTTTATCGCTTGCTTGACACTTTTCAGATCTTACACGCTTAAGGTCCAACAGTGGTATCAAAGTAAGGTTACACTGGGAAGGAGAGTTTATAAGCAATAAGAGGAGGAAATCGGTGTAAAGAACGCGAGAAATTGCATCAATAAAAGGCTTGAATATTTCGATTGAACCTTTTAATGGTTATGGTGATTTCACCTTGTAGCAACAACGCGTGAAAAGTTTGTTGACCTAGGAATGAGCAATCAAGGCCTTGAAGGTGAAGACTTACATAACTGAAAAGATGACAGATGATGAGTGAGTCACATTTAGGGAAAAAGACAAGCCAGAGAAGATGTCAAAGGAGGAGTGGGAAGATTTGAAAGACACAGCAACAAGTACACTATTGTTATGTCTTACAAATAATACCCTTTGAGAGGTTCTTGGCTTGACAGGCCCTGTCGATATTTGGGACAAATTGAAGTGTCGGTACAAATCCAAATCATTGACAAGTAGGTCGTACTTGAAGAAACGATTGTTTGGTCTGCAAATGATGAAAGAAGTGGACGTCAATTAGCATCTAGATGAGTTCCACAAGGTAACGATAGAATTGGCTTCTCTAAAGGTAAAGATTAAAGAGGAAGATAAAACTTTGCTTTTGTTGGCATCATTACCTTCATCTTTTGACAATATCATGACTACTCTTTTGTTTAGAAAAGAGACCTTGAAATTTGATGAGGTGGATGCCGTCTTGTTGACAAATGAGATTCGACAAGGCAACAACAAATTCTCAAATGATGGTCAAGTGGTCATGGTCACAATAGAGTCTAGTCTGGGATAAGGGCGGTCAAGAGAAAAGGAGGAAGGGTCCTAGCATTGACAGTAGAGTGGTCGAAAGTTCAAATGCTACTATTGTGATCAGGAAGGTCATTTGAAGAGGGATTGTCCTAAGAGGAATAAGAACTTGAGAGATGAGAAGACAACAGTGGTGGGTGTTGCAAAAGGTTCAAACCTATTTGATAGAGGTGACGTATTTCTGGCAACTAGTGAAAGTGCAAAGAAGTCAGATTAGATCTTAGATTCTGGTTATTCGTTTCATATGTGCTCAGTTAGGGAGCACTTTGAAACATATCAACCATGTGAAAATGGTATATTGTGAACATAGCAAACGATACACAAAGTCGGGTTGCTCGGGTAGGAACAGTACATACTTGCATGTTTGATGGAGTTTTGTGGGTAGTAATGAGCGTTAAACATGTGCTAAATCTAAAAACGAATATGATTTCTTTAGGGATATTGGATACGAGAGGCTACCAGTATACGTCTCAAGGTGGAGCTTTGAAGGTCTCTAAAGGAGATACGGTGGTCTTGAAGGGGGAAATGTTTGGTGGCTTGTACAAACTTATAGGAAATGTGCAGACGGTGTTAAACTGTAGGGAGAGCTTCTATAACAGATCAACTGGAAAAAAGGTAACAAGGAGGAAGTGGGTGATGTTTGCTTCTCCGATCGAATGTGGTGAAGAACTAGGTAGATCGAGCTAGGTGGATCCATCGATGTTGATTTTTGTCATGGTGGAGATTGTTGGGATTGATAAAAATCAAGAAAGGAAAAATAAAATAGAGGTCAAAAGAGGAGATGAGTGACATATGCTGCATATCTAAGCTTAGGGGAAGAAAAAAGTACCAATGCCTTTGCTTTACCACTATTTGTCAATGATAGTAATTAATGATAATGCAAAAGAGTTTGGATATTGGACCTTTGAGCAGCAAGTT
This sequence comes from Lophocereus schottii, assembly GCA_002740545.1. Taxonomy (NCBI): domain Eukaryota; kingdom Viridiplantae; phylum Streptophyta; class Magnoliopsida; order Caryophyllales; family Cactaceae; genus Lophocereus; species Lophocereus schottii. The sequence continues at coordinate 29,064 of NCQV01078803.1, read as the reverse complement.
GCACGGATGAAAGCATTGAGCAATTGACAAGCTCATAAGCTTTTCTCTATAAACAAGAAAGGAAGAAGCTGATGGAAACACACAAAAACACTACATAAGATATCACCGGAGAAAGTTCCAATGGGGAGCTTGGTGAAAGTGGGTGAGTGTAGGGAGCAACTAGTAATTAGTCGCTTGGGAAAAACACATTCAGGCAAGGTGTGTGGGAAAGTTCTATTTATCAGTATTGATAATTAGCACTTGTAAACTGGGAGAGTTATTTGTATATTGTCTTGAAATAGTAAAAATATAATTTCTCTCAAATTTCTGTGTGAGATTTTATTTATTTTGATCACGTTTTTGATATTTTTCAGATCTTATACGCTTAAAATCCAACACACTCTATATCGAGTCTGCTTGCCACCCACTCTATTCCAAGAGTATTGACTATGCATGTCATGTGTTATCCACTCTCCATGGTGCCTTTACATGATACCACCAAAGAGCTCTCGCACACCATCGAGCCACGCCAACAGCAAACACGTTCTCACTCAATGAACACTTGCGTTTCCTTATTCCATGCTCGTCCATGGGGTCTTTTAGCCCAATCTAATGCATTACTAACTCTAATACCTTGTTGGGGAGATTTGAAAGGAGAGCTCAGTTTAATCAATATCCATAACAATTAGCTCATATGAGGCTCTATCCTAAAACCAATTGGTAAAATGAGGAGTAGTCCACCTAAACTTATATACCTAATCCTTCTCCTTAAAATTAAAATATAGAACTCCAACTCATGTGATATTGTTTTTTGAAAGAAAGGGGGAGAGAGGGACATACTAAATCTCAAATCTAACAAACAGAGACATAGGACTAAAGGGGAGTGAGTGAGAGGAATGAAGGCCAGGACATGGGAGAGAAGTGTTAGATTAAGCAATGGTATTTTAGGTATTCCATTTTTCATTTGACCTTCAACTTTCGCAAACGTTAACTTCAACACGGCCCTGACAGAAATGGATGGCTTTCACATAAATTAAACCATTGCTGCCCTCCTTGAATTTAAGGGAAAAAGCCTTCCTTAAATTTTAAAATAAGGGTACAAAGAATAAATCAAAGGTTATACAACTGGTAGTATAATATTAGTGTTGCACCCATTCTTCATATAGTTTAATATCTATCTTATTCAGACATTAGTCCTAAACTTCATATCCAAACAAAGAAATAAATCTGAAATTGGCAAGTGAATCCTTCTCCCTTAAATAAGTGAAATGTACTTAAAAGATTCAACATATAAACATAATGTGGTTTATAAAAAAAATTACTGAAGTACTTGTTATTCATCAAGTAATTAAACAAAAATTAATGATACACATAAATTATGCACCAATTACACATAGAAAGCTAATGATATACATGAAAATTTAGCCTGTAATATTTGAATATATAGCTAACAAAAAGTACACTTATTTAAACCAAGATAAAAGAGAGATTGTTGTCTTAATAGCATTGGTTTTTGCAGAATGCTGACTTATTTTTTATGAGAGAGAAATGCCCCATGTACATTGGTCATCTCATATGTACTAGGTCTTGTACAAAGTCATGACGATTCTTTGGATTCTTTCTATAGAACATGAAGAAGTACTATTGTAGGCACTAAAATTTTTTTTGTTCCGTACCAAAATTAAATTAAATTAATTAATTGGACTAACCTTTTTAATTAATTTAATCAAGCCCAAAGACTCACAAATCAAGTCCAAAAGACTCACAAGTCAGGCCTAAGAGGAAGGCCAAATGACTTTCAAGTCTAGGCTTAGTCAAAATTCAAGCTAAAGCCCAAACCGAGGCTCAAGACGACTACCAAGTCAAGTCACAACCTAAAGGCCGAACGATGTCCAAGTCAAGGCGCAGTCAAAGTCAAAGTCAAAGTCAAAGGTCAAGACCTACATCGACTCATAAGTCAAACGTCAAAACGACTCTCAAGTCAACGTCCGGTCAAAGCTCGATGCAACTTCCAAGTCAATGCTCGGCCGAAACCCGGGAAACTCCTAAGTCAAAGTCAAAAATAAAGTCAAAGTCAAAGTCAAAATAAATGAAAGTCAAAGCAGTTTAGGGTAAAGCCTTATTGAAAGAACCAAGATCCAGGTCAAAGCCCAAAACCCAAATTGAAGTCCAAAACCCAAATCAAAGCCCATCTTCACTTTCAGGGGGAAGGCTTTCCTATAGATAGCCCTCTACCCCCCTGATTTGAAGGTTGGAAAATAATTCTTAAAAGAGAAAGAATCAGAAGATTTTGTATTCATAAAGATTGTACCCAAATTGATTCAAATGAATCTATAAAAATTTAATCTTTGTAATTTGTGATTACAACTATCTCAATAGCTTAACTTGATATCTGAAGAATAAATCGTCTACATGAATGATGGAATTTGTGCAACATATTTTTTTTAAAAGGTGTCAACAGAGACAAAACCCATTAAATATGTTAAATTTTGTATCAATTAGGTCATAAATAAATAGTCATTTATATAAGCTCAAATGAGATTCCAATCTAAAATCAATTGACAATGGGTAGAGTAATTCAAAAGCATATATATACCCCCAAACCCTTTAATTTTATGGACAACACCCACTTTCATACTCTAATACGCCCCCTCACATGTGAGTTACTAACAAGAACCAACACATCCACAGAATTTTAACCAAATGGAGACGGTGGCAAATCAAGATCGAGCAACCTGCTATGATACTATGTTAAATTTTATATTAATTGGGACATAAACAAAGAATCATGTATATAAACTCAAATGAAGTTCAAACCCAAGACCAATTGACAATGGTTGGAATAATTCATAAATCTTAAATACATATTGAAACTCTTTAATTTTATCAACGTAGAGTAACACCCACTTTCATGTTCTTTCATTTTTATGAATGTGGGACAACCTACTTTCATACTCCAATAAAGTCGATTTGTCTTCAAGCATGAATCAATGAGGAAGAGTTTAAATAAGAGGAGATTAATATTAAAAAAAAAAGAAAAGCAAAATGTAAAGGGCTTAATAAATTGAAAAGGTGCAACATATATGCGAGCAAGAGACAGAGAATCAAGAAACGTGAAAATAGGGGGAAAAATTTTATGTTTCTAAACAAAAACTTCACTTCAAGCCTTCTTCACAGGCACGACCAGTAATCCAATTAAGAAAATTTATATAGAGAATCAAAACAGCTCCAATTCAAAAGTAATTGTCAAATAAACTGATACGTAATAGAAGTCACAGAAAATTATCATATTGCGTCGCCTTTAATAGAGACAAGTAAGCAATATTTTGTTAAAGCTGCCACCAATAGAGATTTAATTAGATATTAAAAGTCTACTCTAAACATTAATTAAGAAAATCATCATCATTATTATTATTATTATTGTTGTTGTTGTTGTTGTTATTGTTGTTATTATTGTTGTTGTTGTTGTTATTATTGTTACTATTGTTATTACTATTATGCAAAATTATGAATTTCTTGCTACAAGACATTTTTTAACTGTCATATTTGGGTTAAAAATCATATTATAATGTTTTTAAATTGCAAAAATGATATGATAGAATAGCAAAAGCATATTACAACTTATGAATTGTGTAAATTCATTTTTTTATTTATAATTTACTGCATTTCAAAAATACACGCATTATTAGGGATGGCAATTTCACCTATACTAGATGGACGCCCATTCCACTTGACCCGAAAAAGTGGGTGAAAATTCAAAATATATAGATGATGAATAATGGCTTGACGAATTGGATTGGATCCAGGTAATGCTTTATCCGACCCGGCCACTCGATCCATCATCTGCTTAGTCATCCACTTGTTTATCTTCTATTTGAGTTTGTTTTATATTTTTGTCCTTTAAATTTTACTTATTGTTTGGACAATTATATTGTTAATTTTATGATTTTCGTCGAAATTAATATGATGAATATGATACTTATTCGGTTCTTATACCTAAAATATCCTTTTTAATCTTTTCAAAAGACAAAACTAACATATTATATATAAATTTTTATTACCCGTTTACAATCCGATCCATCTATTTTCACCCACAGATGGTGGATGGATTGGATTAGATTTTTACGGATGATGGGTGAATTTGATGAAGCGGATTAAAACAGGTGATGAATCTATGCGGATGATGGTTCACCAGGCCCAAACTCGATCCATTGCCACCTCAACGCATCATGTGCCCTCATGGATAGGATTAAGCTGATTAAGTTGTCATTTAATATTTCGGTCGCATAGTCGATGCATATTTAAGGTGATAATTTATAATTAAGTGCAATCATTGAGAATTTGGTGATTTTAAATTATAAAATATGTTAGGGTGAGACAAGACATTTAATGGTGTCTTGCTACAAAACATGTATCATGACTTTATTGTTATTATCATCATCATCATCATCATTTCTGTCGTCATTATAAGTGAGACTAAACTTATATTCCTAAATCCATATTATTTCTTGCTGGCTGAACAAAAATTGTATATGTCGAAGAAGATATTACCTACTAAGAGAACTGATCGAAACGAATCACCTTTTTCTTTTATGAATATTTGATTCGTTATAATAGAATCTAATGATCATCTGATATTCATTTTTACACTAACAGAATTTAACATATATACATGTATTAGTGTGTTGCCCAAAGATGAGACCAATGCGCCTAGGTCCGCATTGATTCTACCAATATTAATGCAATGAGTATTAGATGAATTCAACGAAAATCAAATCAATAACCAATGAAATCGTAACAAATGTCATTACATGTTCAAGTCATTCATTCTTAGCTATATCTGCATAGATGAATAGAGATAGATAGCTAGTGGAGCATATCGTAGTCTTGGAACTACTTTCCAAGATATCTTAAAGGGTTTAAACTAACCATCCTTTTTATTTATTTAAAGTCTTTAAAACACTCCCTATTTTTATTGAGAAAAAAAAATGCATGTGACTATAATATAAGCACTGGGATGTACTATAACCTATTTTCATTTTGTTTCTTATCGGCAAGTTGCACTTTTCTTTTTGAATGATAAATTTGTACATGCACATAAATAATTAGGAAGAATCGACTCTTGATCTCTCTTAAACAAACCAAACAGCCCTACTATTAAGTTGCCCCAAGGGGAGGGTTACTTATATGACATTTTGTGCCCCAACTCGACCAATCATAAGTGACCAAATTCCGAACAATAAGAACAACGGTAGTAATAACAAGTCCCAGTATAAATTACACTTTTATATCGATCGACCCTCCCTCATGCAAGTGGAGAGACTATCTTTATGCTTGAAAGCCTTCACCGAAGTAAACTGGATGGCCGTCACCCCGGGGCATTTTGGGGGAGCAGGGCGTGGTGGTGTCCCGGCAAATAACGTGGCTGGACTCCTACAAAGGTTTCAGTGTCACATGCAGAAACGACGCGCGTTCGGTTACCATGGAAAAGTAAAAGCACACACTTCGATGCAACTAAAGATAAAATTATTATGCAAAAGAAGCCAACATCGAGCAAAGCAGCTGGAGATGAGACTGATGACAAGTGTTTTGATAAGGGGCGGTATGGTCCTGTAAACCTACTTACGTCATACTGCAACCTTCATTTTGCAAGACAAGTTGCAGGCTTCACTTATCAGCAAACACACATACATGAAACAAGATAAAATTGCCAACTGAAGCAAATCGCATAAATAAGTATTTTGTTCATCAATAAATGGAGGTGGGCTTTTTTTATAATGCTTTTCTGCAAAAGAGATAAGCATGAAAAATGGAAGAAAATTGGGGAGATGATTTGAATTCTTGGGTTTTGTTCTTTTCTTATCTACAACGACCAAATTATTTCATCGCATTACTATCTATCTAATAATGTTGCCACTACTTGTCTATAAATGAGACAACACGGAAGATGAGTCATTGCATCGTGTCATATAACCCCCACCTCGATCTCCCCTCCTTTCTAGTGTGGTTTGGCCTCAGCGGCTCTTTTAGTTCCACCATAGTGATTCCATTGTTCCCTTGTTCCTCCATTTAAACAAGCAAATCCATGGCTCCATCTTTCTCGGTGCCTTCAATGGTAAGTGCATCACTCCTTTTTTCTTTTTTTTTCCTTGGTCCCATTAACCTTTTTGGTGCTCTATTATAGTAAAGCTATTTAGAGACTTACAAAAAATTGCCTTGAATTAGCGTAAGTTGGTGTATTGTATAAATTGAATCATCAAATTAGCATGAGTTGGTATATTGTATAGTTCTCTATTATTGAACTTGTGTATATGTTCGCTATTTTGAAGAATACAAGTGATGTAAAAACAATCCTATTGGCATAAAAAGAATTATGCATCTATAACCTTATAGTTGTGCAAAACTGAAGGTATGTTGAATAGAATTAATAGTTTGAGTAGCCAATAGTTGTTTTAATAGCGAATAGTTGTTATACTTTAAAATGCGCAAATAGTTGTTTCAATAGCATATTATATTGAAAAAATTTTAATTAATTAGTTATTAGCTAAGATTATGAATGTAGAATGACAAAGACATGACCGTTATTTGTTTTTGCTATCATTGTTGTTGTTGTTGTTATACAAACTAGTAATATCAACTTATTATATTGAACAATTAAATTTAAAATCACCTTAAGTCAAACTAGCAGTAACAATTTAAAATTAAATTTATTATACAAATTAGTAATACAAACTAGTTTCTTATATAGGATGGTTATAATCACCTTTATCCTCTAAGTACAAATATAATAATAATTTGAGGCTTTTTTGGAGGAAAAATATGTAAGGTTGGACCAAGTTATGTCAATCAAATTTTAAGAAGTTCAATAGGTTCTCTTCTAGTATAGAGAGAAGTAGCATTATAAGCTTGTGGCAAGTGGAGCATTACAAAGCTTCTAACATCACCGTTATCATGTAATGGCGTACATGCGCAACATGCAAGGGACAAATTTTGAACGGAAAATTAGAACGCTACACTGGGCTATGGAACGTCAATTTTTATACGAGAGGTCCCGTTTATATGCCGGCTGAGGGTTTACATGTGATGCTAATGTAGAACTTAGATCAGTAAAAATTAAACCCAATCTGAAATACTAAGATGAAAGTGAATCAGAGATTTCCAGGGACTCATGCTCAATTGTGCCTTATGTAAGCAGATCTTTTATTTCTCCTTAATGTCCAGTATACTATTGTCGCATAGTTCGTCGAACACATAGTAAAAATCAGAGTCACTATATATCCATCCTTTGCAGAAAAAGAAGCAGCACCAGTAGTACATAGCATTCAAACATGCACTCAAGATTAACGACTTAATGCTCAATGGACAAACAATCACTAGTGAGGTGGATTATAGATATCACCTCAATGTAGTTGAAACACACTGGATAGTTACTTTCAAAGAGATTGAAACCATAACAAATGTCATAAATCCTTAGCACGTCTTGAATTAAATATCTACTGTAACATTTCCTTTGATGGAAATTAAAAATTAAAAGGGTACATCATGAGATTCAATCACAATATTCCAAGATCCAAATCCTTCTAAATACCTAAAGCTTGAGGTTTAATCGAGTCCATCTAAATACAAAACAATTTGCGGGTGTTGGTTTGCTCAATTCATAAAGTCTCTAAGGGTCGTTGTTAGAGATCTGGTTTAATTCCCGCCTATATCAATGTTTAAGCCTCCCTTTGCACCAAACCAAAAAGATAGAAAATCTTGGATTCAAAGTGTTATTGCTGTGGTTGACTTGGAAGGATTGCTTTCCATCCCAAAATGCCCAACAAGAAAATTGGATTTAGATTCGGAACTGTTGAACTTTGTTTTTGACAATGTGGTATGCCTCATCCACATCTGATTGGTTGAGGCATATATTTTTGCAAGACAAGTGTTTCATGTTGTAAGATACAGGGATCAAAGACGTTGATTACTTGTTTTGGCTAGATTAGCTGTACATCTTTATGAATGGCTATCTCAATTGAATTTATAACCCATTTGAAACTTACTGTTTTAGATCATGGAGGAAGAAGGTAGATTTGAAGCAGAGGTAGCCGAAGTGCAATCATGGTGGGACACGGAGCGGTTCAGGTTGACACGCCGCCCATACTCTGCCCGCGATGTTGTCTCTCTGCGTGGCAGCCTGCGTCAGAACTATGCATCCAATGACATGGCTAAGAAGCTTTGGCGCACCCTTAAGACCCACCAAGCCAATGGCACGGCCTCCAGGACCTTCGGTGCTTTGGACCCCGTCCAAGTGACCATGATGGCTAAACACCTCGACACCATCTACGTGTCAGGGTGGCAGTGCTCCTCCACCCACACCTCCACCAACGAGCCTGGCCCTGATCTTGCTGATTACCCTTATGATACGGTCCCCAACAAGGTTGAACACCTCTTCTTTGCACAGCAGTACCATGACAGAAAGCAAAGGGAGGCTAGGATGAGCATGTCGAGGGAAGAACGTGCTCGAACACCTTATATTGACTACCTTAAGCCCATCATTGCTGATGGTGACACCGGATTTGGTGGGGCCACTGCTACTGTCAAACTCTGTAAACTGTTTGTGGAGCGTGGGGCTGCTGGGGTCCACATTGAGGATCAGTCCTCTGTCACAAAGAAGTGTGGGCATATGGCTGGCAAGGTTCTGGTGGCTGTGAACGAGCACATCAATCGGCTAGTAGCCGCTAGGCTCCAGTTCGATGTAATGGGTA
>NCQV01078793.1:0-20333 GCA_002740545.1 Lophocereus schottii | reverse complement strand
TAAACCTTCACATTTAGAAACCAACAACACTGTACATCACTCACTTCAACATACGTCACAATCTCTCTCCTCATCTATCATTCACCAATCAAAACTAAAATTCAACATCCTCTCTTATATATTACAACAATAACCAACAAAATTGCACACAATTGAATGAACAAAACCCTTACTTTTGATATCTGAACACCTAGTCAGATAATGCCTCACCAATCCAGCAGCACCCGACCACAATTGCAGCACATTTCTTGCTTCTCCTTCACTATCAAGATCAATGGCTTCAACTCCCTCGATGTCCCCTTCAACCACGCCATTCGCCTCAATGCTTATATGGTGGTTTCGTTAGTTTCAATCTCTCTCACTTTTCAAAAGATATGAAGGAATTTGGGGAGGGTCATCTTTGATATATTAATTTTCCTCAGGCAAAAGATATGAACCAATTTGGGGAGAGGCAGCTCAGGCATATTAATTTCCCTCTCTTCCCCTATGCTGACACGTCAACAGGGTCAAGGTGCGATTGCTGGACAAAAATAACACCTTTTTGTAAGAACATTGATAAGTGTTAGTTAAACAACATCATTTGGTAAATTTCCCAAATAGATTTCCATGTGCCGTCCCAAGCTATTAATTATCTAATAATTCCTGACAGCAGCGTCAAACATCAGTGTTTCGTCATATCTACATCCCTAGGAACTGTCTTGCCATTCCATGTGCCTTCCCAAGCTTTTTGATCAAAAAAAATATTTTGGACCAAGATTACTTATTTGATCAAGTTAAAATATTAATTTGAATGTTTGGTGAAGAAAATTTTTAGAAAAGCGAAAAGACTAATTCTATGAGTTTTTTGGAAAAGTTAAAGTCTTACAACTTTATCAAAAATAACTAATTTCACCAAACAATTTTTCAGCAAATAATTACTTCAAACAGTTAATATAAACAACTAATTCAAACAATTAACAAATAATAGCAAATACAAACAGCTAATAGTTGTTTGCCAAATAAGGTCATGATCTTTTTAATGAAACATAAAATTGGAGTGAGAAAAGGGAAGGAATGAAAGAGGGCAGGAAAGTAGGAAAGAATGAGAAATTTCCGAGGAGGAATTGAGAAGGAGTGGAAATGAGTATGAAATCTTTTCGATTGAGAGAATAGGTGGAGTGGGAAACTTTTTCAAGGAATGGGAAGGAGCAACAAGGGTTGAAAATTGGAATTACGAAAAGAACGAGCCCCGAGGGAAATACCAATTAATGCAGATTTGATACTGCAAAAGACAGATACAACTAGTCATTTCCCCAGTTACATAATCCATAATTATCAGAGTTGCTTCCTAACAAAGGTTTAGCAACATAGCTTAAATAAATACTTAACAAACTAAAAATAAAAGAGTCACTGGCTACCACTTTGCAGAACAGCAGCATTACAGCAAGAGGAAAACAAGTAAACAAACAAATTTGCAAACGCTAACAGCGGCTTGAAATTTCAGCTCCTCATACCTCCCCCTAACTCAGCCATTCCAATTCTGATAAGAAGATTACGACAAGATCATTAATAAAACAACATCATAATCAAGCATGGCAACAGAAATCAAACTCATAATAATATCCTCAAATGAAAGAACTGAATCCTGAGATCTTCATGTCCACACAATAGACAAAGTTGAGACTTAAAACGACTTTAGATTTCAAGAGGGGGGAAAATTTAGCTCAACAATTTGCTGATGCTTGAATCAGCTTGCCCAAGAGATCTAACATATCTCCCGAAGCAGTGAATTGCGAAACTTCCAGTGATATCCATAGAGTAGTTGGGGGCGGGGGAAAGCATGGTTTACTGACAATAGAAGAATAAATCAATGAAAATGAAGTTTCTCTCTCAAGAATAGTTTGCCGGAGGTGAACGGGTTTCTAGTTGCTGGTTGGAATTTGCACAATTTTGGATTTGGTGCCTTCGTAGAGTTTTTGAGGAGAACGCTTGGGCCTTGCCCAACATAAAAAGAAATGGACTATTTCGGCCAGTTAGGTTATTACGTCAAGTGGCTTAGACTTGTTACAATCAACTATGTTGCTGTATTACCTAATACCTAGCACATTGGCCAACTAATGATCAAAAAATCACCCTTTTTTTTTTTCACAAATGTGAGGTGCCGTTGTTAGTCGTCACCTAGCTCTTATTTATACTGTATGCTTGGGACCTTTGGCGCCAATGGGGGAAATATCGGGCCAAACAAAAAAAGAAATAAGGAAGTGTTGCCTGTGTGGGTGCACCCCGGAACTAGGTGAAAATTGGCCAAAGCCCACTGCATTAAGCAACTTTTGCACACTTCCCCAAAGTACGAAGTAAGGTATGCAGAAAAGCACTTAGCATCTGAAATGTCACACACGTAATATCAGCCAAAAAACGCAAACCCCTTCACTGTTTGGATATGTTTATTCCCTCTTTAAACGGAGGTCGCATGTAGTAAGGCTTTTAAGTGACATTAGGCGAAGGAAGGGAGGGGTAGTTCTAAAGTCCTGCTTACATTTGACTGTGAAGAAGAAATGTTGGATGCGCTACAAAATGGTACAGCTTGGAGCAAAGCTTTGATTCACCAGCAATGGAAGAATGAGAAAATGTAGACGAAGTTTGTATTTTGAGAAACTTCGGCTGTAGGTTTATGATATTTCAGTTCATGGTTGGAACATCACAAAAAAAAAAAAAAAAAAACTATTCTCAGTTTTGCTAGGAATCCCATTGACACTTTTCAATTAGCAACCATTTCAGCTCTTTGCTCCATTCAACAAAAGTCCTCACAGAAAACATCATTTTGAAAAATCTACGCTAACTAGGGGAAGATTTAACTCTCACAACCTTAGTTTAAAAAAGCGCAGTTGAGTTGCGCATAGACAAGAGGTGTAACCTTCGTCACCTCACTCAGATCTCCGCGTAGCCAAGACACTCACCTCTATGTGCTTGAAGGGGAGGTGTGCTTTGTGTGATTTGTGCGCCTCGGGGATTCTCACTCAAATTCGAGAAATTGAACAAAATTACCCATATAAGGATAATAAATTGTTGTTCATGCATGAATTTTATGTTGAATATGTCTCGAACTCAATCAATTGATATTAATTTCAAATCCAGGGTTTTATTTGGGAACGCTAGATTTCAAACTTAAAGGGTCAATTGATGGAGTTAAGTTATGGAAGTTGGCTATGGGTCGACCTCGGGTGGTAACTTTGATGGTCGGTGTTTGAACGCCGGTCGCCTACGTTATTATTGCTCTAAGTGCTTGGAAAGTTTTGTTCTTTTTCTTTTCTACTTGTCAACTCCTTCATCTTCTTTATTTTCTCCCTCTCTCATTTTTTATTCTAGGCCCTCCTCTAGTCACTTAAGGTATCATATAGATTTTCCTTTTTTTAATTTGGATATTGTTACGTCAGCAGGTGATGTCCTTCAAATATGTGTGAGAATATGTTATCATCATTCCTTTGCAGTATTTTAGTGGTTAATCTTCAAAAATTTCAAGAATGTTTATTCCGTAGTATTATTTTGATTTATATTAAATAATTTGAGGCATCGATTTATCGTTTTCTAAATTATTTTTGACATTATAATGGCTTATACTGAGACTAAATGTCTATATTGATGAAACTATATAACTTCTTTGCGCATCTTTTAGATAAACTTTAATTATTTTTGTGCAGAAGTATGCCTCGCATCTGTAAGAGTGTGGCTCTGCCTAGAGGCTCGTGCCTGCACCTTGCCCTTTTTTAACCTAAGCTTGTAACAGCAAAACTAGCTCAATAGTTGAGAAACCATTTAATTTGAGGATCTAAAGATTGTGGAAGGCAAAGAGCCTAGAGCTATGGCTTTGAATTTTGCCAATGGTTATTGTTCCAACTCGCAAGAACATTCCACAGGATCGGTGTTAGTAGTCCAAATTTAGGAAGAGATGGGAGGAACAACATACATTAGTGTTTCCAAGAGACCTCACTTAAGAGAAAAGTAATCGTTAGCTGAGGCCAAAGAAATTGTCTCAAGTGGGCATCAATCAACAAAGTTCGCAGGAACATCTAGATCTAAAGATTGACATCCTCACTGAAATTGATGCATTTACAAACTCATCAATTTGACCGTAAAAGTAAAGGTAAAAATTTGGAAAAGAAAAATAAATTGATATGAATCATATATTACTCATAGGAAAACTGAGGGCAATGGACAAAGGGAACAATTGATCAGCAGTAAACCAAATGAATGGGTAGGATTAAGGTTGGCAAACTAAAGAAACATGTTGAAGCAGAAAGAAGATGGTTTATTATTCCCCTCTATAAACTAAGGAATTAGCTGTCGAAGTTTTGGATAGTGGAGCAAACAATGCATATTTTTTTGTGTGGTTTATGGTTGTTAAGGATTATTGAAGCAACACGTATAACTCTCTTAGAAAGATGGATGATGAAGACAGATCTTACAAAGGCTTTTAACTTATAGTTCAATGAGATTTTAGTCAAGAGATATAAGCAGGCTACAGGTTCCCTCCATTGTTTGTCAAGCATGTATTACTACTGCATCCTTTACTACTAATCTTTATGGGAGCAAGTTTGGGTTCTTTCAAGGAGGGAGAGGGCTCACACAGGGTGTTCCTCTCTCCACCTTGCTCTTTGTACTCACAATGTAGTATTTATCAAGAATGTTAAGACATTTCATCAAATTGCAAGAAGCTGAAGCTTGTGCATCTTTTGTTTGCAGATGACTTGGTTATATTTAGTGCTACAGATAAGCATTCAGTGAGGTGTCTAATGGAAGCATTTCACAGGTTTCCAGGATCACATACCTCACAGCAAACCTCAGTGAGTCACACGTGATTACAAGGGGAGGTTTTCAGGGTTGCAACAGGAGATTTTGGATCGGATATGACTGGGTTTACATAAGGAGAATTACCATTAGGTATTTCGGAGTAAAAGAGAGGTTCAATTCCCATCACCTCATCACGCCAAAAGAGAGAAAAAGCTAGCTAGCGGACAGCACCATAAAACAACGGCAAATAGGTCACTTTTTATAATTATTCAAATTATGTCCGAATTATCGTTTATATTATAATTCATGAAATTAAAGGTGGTCAAAATAAAGTCGGAAAAAATGGTAGGGTTGAAAAAAATTATATTAATGTTAAAAATCTGAAGGGTGCCAAGTGCGAAAATAGAAAATAGAAAGTCTATGCTGCATAAAATGGAAATGGCAAGAAAAGAAGGGTGCAAATTACACAGCGGCAGAAAGATATATACAGTGTATTAATGCCGAAGAGAAACCCAAGTGGACTTGAATTGTATGGTCTGAGGTAGTTAAGAATTAGAGCAAACTAATTGTAGAAGTGTTAGGATGAACAATGATAACCAAAAGTAAAACAATAATAAAAAGAACAATAAAGAACACCAAGATTTACGTGGAAACCTAAAATGGGAGAAAACCATGAACGGCGATAAGCGAAGAATCCACTATGAGATGAGAGAGTACAAAACTAATCTCAGAGTGATGTACTCTAGGAAGAGATCAGAAAGCGATTACAAATCCCTTAGAACGCTCTCTCACAAAATAGGAATAACAGAACTTAAACTCTTATGGATACTTGTATTTTTGTGTTACTGGGATGATCTTTAGAGCCTTGACTAGGCCCTTTATATATACTCACAAGAGTGCAAAGATGCCTATCATACTACGAAGAGTGCAAAGATCCCTAACACGTACACTACCAAGAGTGCAAAGATGCCTAACACACTACCAAGAGTGCAAAAATGGCTAACACACTACCAAGAGTGCAAATATACACCAAATATAAACCTTTCCTTTAATAAGATCTGCGGAGTTGATTTTTGGGCTATTAAACCCAACAATCTCCACGTTAGACCAAAATCACCAACACCCATGCAGAATACCGTCAAAGGACCCTGAAGGGTAATGCCCCCCAAGGGGCAATGTCCCGAAGGGCAGTCAAATATTGTGAATGTCAATTAAGTCCAAGCAATGCTTGAGCTTAGCTCTGGGAGATGATTTATATGAATCTTTCTTCACATAACCTGTCATAGTAGATGCCTGCAAAGCATAGAGGCTTCCATTCCTCAAGCCCTTCAGTAGAATCCGATTGCCCTTCGAGACCTTCAGAACTCCACCTTCAGCTGAATATTTGCACCCCTTGGATTTAAGGGTGCCTAAAGAGATGAGGTTATCCTTCAAGTCAAGAACGTAACGAACATTTGATAAAATCCTGACAACACCATCATGGGTCTTGATTTTAACAGTATCGATTCTGGTTATATTACATTGGACACTATTGCCCATGTGAACAACAGTTGAGTCAACAGGATCATATGTTGAAAACCAATCATTGTGAGGACACATATAATAGGTACACTCAGAATCAAGAATCCAATCAAAATCGCTCTCCCTTCCAGTAGAGGTAGTAAACAAAATGTCACCATCAGAATCAGATTCAGCAAATGAAGTTTCAGCGGGCTCATGAGAATTATCTTCTTCTTTCTCGCTCTTCTTTTGCAGTTGCCAATAGTTAGCAACAATATGACCCAATTTACCACAGCAATTGCGGGTTTTACCAGTGTGAGAATTTTTAGACTTGGAATGATTCTTACTCCTATTACCGTTCCCCTTTTCAGTTGTTTTACCCCTTACCACTAATCCCTCAGCAGAATCAGCATGAATGTCAAGATCAAATTTCTCCTTAGACAACAGGTTTAACTTAACATCCTCAAACGATATAGTATTCGAGTTATTATATAGCGTAATCTCCTTAAAGTGTTTATAAGAGGGGAATAAAGACACAACAAGCAGAATAGCTTTATCTTTATCCTCATTCTCAATCTTTATATCCAAACTCTCCAGATCAATAAGAATAGAGTTGAATTCATTCAAATGTTTTTGAATAGGGGTACCTTCAGCCATACGAAAGGTGTACAACCTTTCCTTCAAACGGATCTTATTGGCTAGACTCTTCATCATGTAGAGTTCCTCCAACCGAACCCAAAGACCCACTGCAGTTGTCTTATCAAGCACCTCTCGCAAGACATATGGTGCCAAACATAACTGTATGACCGAAAGTGCCTTCTCCCTCAGTTCTTCCCAATCGTAGTCTGTTAAAGAACCACACTTTTTTCTTTTTCTGTTCCGCCCATTGTTCTTCTGTCATCGTACTGGGTTTCGTATGAGATCCTGAGAGAACGTTCCATAATCCTTATTGAATGAGAGCTGCTCTCATCTGGACTTTCCAGATATTGAAACTAATCTCTCCATCAAACTTTTGAATATCAACCTTCATGATTGAAGACATCCTAAACCTCGCTTTGATACCACTTGTTAGGAATTAGAGCAAACTAATTACGGAAGCGTTAGGATGAATAATGATAATCAAAAGTAAAACAACGATGACAAGAACAATAAAGAACACCAAGATTTACGTGGAAACCCAAAACGGGAGAAAATCAAAGATGACAATAAGTAAAGAATCCACTATGAGATAGGGGAGTACAAAATTGATCTCAGAGCGATGTGCTCTAGGAAGAGATCAGAAAGCGATTACAAATAAGTCAGAATGCTCTCTCACAAAACAGGAATAGCAGAACTTAAACTTTTGTGGATGCTTATGTTTTTGTGTTATTGGGATGATCTTTAGAGCCTAGGCTAGGCCCTTTATATATACTCACAAGAGTTCAAAGATGCCTAACACACTATCAAGAGTGCAAAGACGTCTAACACACTACCAAGAATGCAAATATACACCAAATATACACCTTTCCTTTAACAAGATCTGCAGAACTGATTTTTAGGCCATTAAACCCAACAGAGGTAAATATTCCTATACAGGCATTTATTTGCTAGGTGTTTATGTGTAAAGAACATGCCTAACAACTGGAGCATGGCTAAGGATAATAGGTAGATTCACCAAACTCGTGTTCTGTGCAATACAGAAGTCAAAAGTTAGGATCACTTAATCCTCGATTGTACATTTGTGTCGCAGGTGAGAGCTGCGATTTGTGACTAGATAAATTTGAAATGTTTTGAGTCAAACATTCAGTCCTGAATTCAAAGTTTGTTTTACAATATACAGTGGACAAAAATCAAATGATTTTCAATAAAAAGGCTGCAGATACAAATCGAAAGTAACAGATACAAGGTCATCACAACCTTAACGAGATTAGTAAACTGTAATAACCCAAAGATGATCAAGTAAGAATGGCAATGCTACATAGAAAGAAGGTAGTGCCACAGCCATTTGAGGAGAAAACAATCACTAGTACAAAAAACGGTGAAGCTAACAGGGTATACAGAAATTAAGGAGAAGAAAGGTAAGAGTACCTTCATCCTTAAAATACGCAAACTCATCGTGAATCCAAACAAATGCACAGCGGCTTGGTATAAGCCAGTATAGGCAGTATTCAAATCTTTGGCAACGAACCTCAACAAATGCATAAGACCCAAGTCCACCTTTACGTTCATACTTTCAATCAGCACAAGTTCCCAGTTTGCCTTCATCAAGCATACTAGACCATCATCATTATATAACTAACAAAGGGTCTCCATCAAGAAATTAAGGATCCAGGCACGCAATTAACCAAGTAACATTTAAAAAGAAAGGAAGAAGAAGAAACATTACATTGTTGGACTTGTTGAACTCATCAATGGCAAACTTGGTCAAGATTTGGCATCCTTCTGAGTTTTGAGCCGCAGCGTCAGCCGCATTATGCGCGAGTATACGAGGCATACGTTCATGCAGGGTTTTGGGGAATCAAATCCTAATTTGGTGTAGACCAATCTCTGCAGTCAAGATACCATGGAAGTGAAGAAAATTCTGAGAAATTTAGTTCTAGAAGGAGAGAACCAAAGGAAGGGAAAAGAGAGAAGAGAGAGGAAGGAGAAGGGAAATTGAGTCAGGCAAAAATTGATGATCTTCCTCCTTTCATTCATTCCCTTTATACACTATGCCATTGCCTTTGGGATGTGTGTCCCTGAATTCCCGCTAACTAACAACTTTCCCAAAATATCCTTGCTAACTGAAACAACAATTATTTTGGAAATAACTGTAAAAAATAGAAAAAAGGAAATATGAAAGGTAAATTGTATTAAGGTTCCTGCATCAGTGCCCCCTTTTTTGAGAGCCTTGACCTCAGGGCTGAAATGCAGGATACCTTTCCTCTATTTCTTCAGCAAATTCCCATGTAGCATCTCCTTCTATAAAATCCTCCCACTGTACTAGATACTATACTGCAAATGCATTCTTCCTTTTTACTATCCTCCTAGCCAATACCTCAAGTGGGACCTTGGCTGTTGCAGAGTGACTGCCTTGCAACCAAGTTGGAATGTAAGGCTTATTAGGTAAAGTAGCGATAAAAGCCTTCAGCTGGGATACATGCACTGTAGGGTGTATTTGTGCAGCTTCTGGTAGATTAAGTTTATAAGCCACTGAGCCTATTGCATCTACCACCTGAAATGGGCCACAGTACTTTGGTCCAAGCTTCATATTGGTCCTTTGCTGCACTGAAACCTGCATGTAATTTTAAAGTTTCAGCCAAACCCAATCCCCTACCTGGAATTTCCTGTCAAATCTTCCCTTGCTCGGTAACTGCTTCATCTGGTTTTATGCTTTTTGCAAGTTCTGTTGAATGGACTTGATCATTAGTTCACTTCTCTGTAGGGTTCTATCAACTGCAGTATTTGTAGACTCCCCTGGCAAATAGGGCAAATGTATGGGAGGAGGCTAATTATATAACACCTCATAGGATGTTAGTTGAATAGCAGATTGGTGATTAGTGTTATACCACCACTCAGCTAAGGACAATCAATTGCACCACACCTTAGGATTTTGAGCACACATGCACCTTAAATAAATTTCCAAACACCTGTTCAATACTTCTGTCTAGCCATTCGTTTGTGGGTGGTAAGCAGAATATACCAGTAGCTTTACTCCTAGTACAGAGAACAATGATTGCCAAAATGAGCTGAGGAAGATTTTGTCTCTATCATTGACTATGCTTCTTCGTATTCCATGGAGTTTGAAAATATTTTCTAAGTAAGCTTGCACCACTATCTCAGTAGAATAAGGATGGCTTAAGGCCACAAAATGAGCATATTTGCTCAATCTGTCCACTACCACGCAAATTACATCTTCCTTGAAACTTAGATAAGCCCTCCACAAAGTCCATGGATATGTCAACCCACACTTTTTCTGGAATGGGAAGAGGCTGCAGAGAACTGGACTAGCACTAGTGTCATATTTACATGCTTGATAAATAGTGCACTGTCTCAAGAAATTTTGCACTGATTTATGCATGCCCTTCCAATAGAAGAGTTGCTTAAGTTTTTTCAAAGTGGCATCCTTGCCTGAATGCACTCTTAAAGGAGGATAGTGTACCCAATGCAACAGCTTAGTTTTGAGGGAATCATCTGCCCCAACAACCAATTTACCTTTTCTCCTTAACTGGCCATTTATCAATTGATATTCTGGAAAGGCAGTAGTATCTTGCTGTTTTTGCTGGATTATTCCCTAAAGATGACTGTCTGCAGCCTAAGATTGCTCAATTAGCCCCATAAGATCAGATTGAATGGTAGATATTGCCATAAGGAGCAAAGAAGAGCTAGATACCCTTGATAAGATATCTGCCACTAAGTTTTCACTGCTACTTTTGTATTGAATAACATAATCAAACCCCATCAATTTTGAAAGCCAAAATTGTTGGAAGGGTGTAGATAACTTCTACTCTAATGGATGCTTGAGGCTCTTTTGATCAGTCTTGATTATAAAAGCTCTTCCCATGAGGTACTGTTCCCACCTTTGAACTGCAAATACTATGGCCAACAATTCCTTCTCATAGGCTGATAGTTTTTGCCACCTTGGCCCAAGTTTCTTGCTGATAAAGGCAATTGGGTGCTTGCCTTGTTGAAGCAGTGCCCCAATACCACACATAGAAGCATCAGTTTCTATGATAAATTGTTTCTCAAAGTTAGGTAAGGCCAACACAGGGGTTGAAGTCATGGCCCTTTTAAGAGCTAGGAAAGCCCTTTCTATTTCAGCATTCCAGATTAATCCTTCCTTGTTTAGGAGGTCAGTTAGGGGCTTGCAGATGACTGCATACCCTTTTATGAATATTCTTACATCCTTTTGGCATCTCAAAGGAGGCCAATTTATAATGACTTCAACTTTCTTAGGGTCTGTTTCAACCTCATTCCTAAGATATAATGCCCTAAATATTCCACTTTCTTCAGCCCAAAGGAACATTTACTTATCTTAGCATGTAGCATATGCTGCCTCATTAACTCCATAACCAACCTTAGATGAGCAATATGATCCTCTAAACAAGCACTATATATCAATATATCATCAAAGAATACAATAACAAACTTCCTTAAATATGGTCAAAATACCTCATTTATTAAAGCTTGGAATATGGCTGGGGCATTGGTTAAGCCAAACGGTATCACCAAGAACTCATAGTGTCCAGAATGTATTTTGAAGGCTGTTTTTGCCACATCCTCAGGGTCCATCCTTACCTGGTGATATCCCGACCTCAAATCCATGTTTGAATAGATTCTAGATGCTGCTAACCCATGAAGCAATTCTTCAATGATGGGTATAGGAAATTTATCCTTCATAGTACTTTTGTTCAACTCCCTATAATTTACATAAAGCCTCCAAGAGCCATCTTTTTTTCCCACAAGAACAACCGAAGAGGCAAAAGGTCTGGAATTGACCTGAATAATACCCCTTTTCTGCATATCATTCACCAAAGACTCTATGACATCTTTGTGCTTCAAAGGATATCTATATGGCCTCAACTTTATGGGTGTTGTCCCTGTTTTTAATGGGATTTTATGGTCAAAATTCCCCCTAAGAGGAGGTAATTCTGTAGGCTCAGTGAAAATATCCTTGTATTCTTCCAAAATCCCCTTGAGTTCCTCTGGTGTTTACTGATTTGCGCCCCCTGTAAGCCCTATAATCGCATCGTCTCTGATACTAATTGTAGCATACAGATTTGAGCTCCACTATTGAGTGTCTTTGGTAAGT
Source organism: Lophocereus schottii (assembly GCA_002740545.1). Classification (NCBI taxonomy): domain Eukaryota; kingdom Viridiplantae; phylum Streptophyta; class Magnoliopsida; order Caryophyllales; family Cactaceae; genus Lophocereus; species Lophocereus schottii. The sequence continues at coordinate 8,296 of NCQV01078793.1, read as the reverse complement.
ATTCTTGTGTCATCATCTGAATTTTTCCAGCAGTAATCCCTCTTAGTACATAACTCTTTCCTTGATGCTCAAATTCCATTCTCAACTGTTTAAAATTCCATTTGATGGTACCCAATGTGGATAACCATTGTACCCCCAAAACTAGGTCACAACTTCCTAAAGGAAGTAGCAACACATCAGACTCAAATTCAACCCCCTGTAAGATCCACTTAAAGTTCCTGCACACCCACTGGCATTGCATGCTAGTACCATCTGCTATGGCCAGAGCCTGTTTGGCTATAGGTTCCAGTTGACATCCTAACTGTAGGGCTAAGTGCTCATCCAGAAAATTATGTGTGCTACCCGAGTCCACCAATATGTGAAGTACCTTCTTACCACACTGTCCTTTTACCCTCATGGTTTGGAAGCCAGAACTACCATTCATAGCAATGAAGGATAACTGAGGGATTAACTCTTCTTCTTCATCATCTTTTGCCTCTTCAACCCCAATATCCTCATGAGCTTCCTCATCTTCACCTAAGATTTCCACCAAGAACAACTGCTTTTCTTTATAACCACACTTATGACCCCTTTCAAAGGGTTGATCACACAAGAAGCATAAACCCTTGGCTATTTTCTCAGTCTTTCAGCTGCTGGCACAAACCTGGTGGGTCTTTGTAAGTTTGAAGTGGGGTTTCTTTGGTTGTTGTATGAATTTGGAGTTTTAGGCAGGGATAGAAAAGCTTTTTGTGGAGATAACAGGGTTGTGTTTAGGGTAGGTAACAAGCCCTTTTAAGAGTTGTTGGCATTTGAGAAGCTGGTTTTATAAGGTTTTTTTGGATACAGTTTGAGAGCAAGCAAGGTTCCTCCTGATATCTGGCATGTTTGATGGCAGAGGATAGGGTTTGAGGGTTGAAGGCCCTTATTAAGGGCTTACCTACTAGCTTCAATCCTCCAATAAAGCTTTCAAGAAAAAAAGCTTCAGGCATGGTAGGAGTCCTCGCAAGCATAAGGGCTCTCAATTCCTCAAACTTAGCCAAGTATTCATCAATGGTTCCAACCTGGCAGAGTTTATTAATATCCTCTATTACCTTACTGCCTAGATTATCATTAAATCTAACATAGATAGTACAAAAATACTCCCAACCTGCGACGGAATTAGCAATGGAAAAAGTGGAATTTTTCGACGGAAATTACGATGGCAAATATCCGGTCAGGATTTACATCGTCGCAAAAATATTTCCGACGGCGTCCGATGCCTTTTCCCGACGGAAACACCCCGTCGGTAAATCCGTCGGACACCCTTGATGAAGCAGACCTAAAAACAAGGAGGGGATATTTCGTCAGAAATTCCGTCGGAATATTCCGCCTCCCTCCAAAAAAAATTGTCGCTCCATTTTGTTCCACGGCTAAAATGAAACATTTTCGAATTTCCCCCTCCCTCTAAAAAAAATTGTTGCTCCAATTTTTTTCGCAGCTAAAATGAAACGTTTTCGCTCCAAAATTTTTTTTGGCGCCTACAATAAAATATTTATATACTATTTAAATGTGCTAATTAATCATAAATTAATCATAACATTTACAAATTAATTATAATATTCACAATTGTTTGAAATTTGAAGGTGCTAAATTAAAAAGTAATATTTACCAAATACAAAAATTTTTATGTTTGGAAACTAATCATAACATTCACAATAGGCATAACATCCAGAATAGGCAGATTATATAAACTAATAAGAAGCAGATAAATTTGTAGGATCATCATTGTCATTTTGGGAGTCCTGCTCATCATCAATATCCAAGTTGACTTGGTTGGAAGAACCTGCACTTTATCCTTTAGGAAATCTCAAGACTCTCTTCATAACACGCTCTGTCTCCCCCTGTTTTTTTAGCAATTTGACTTATAGCCTCTACTTGTTTGGTAATGCTTTAATTGAGGAGTTACGCTTGCTCTTTTGGATCAAAGTACTCAGCTGATGAGAGACGTCTAGCTGATTTCTTCAACTTAACATACTTAAATTATTTACCAAAATGAAACATATTACACACGTTACCTACTTACATGGATTTCATTTATCCAAATCAACATACGTTGCAAATTAGATATACTTAACATACTCCAAATTTTATATTCACTAATGACACCAATAAATTTATATATATTACATTGAAATAAATTCAACAATGTAATTAAACACACATATATATACATATCATAATTAACCTAATTAAACATCAAACACAAATTACAATATTTATTTCGCACTTCATCCAAATAAACAAACCCAATAAATACAAAATACTACTAATCATTTGAAAAATAAATTAAAAATACGTAACTAATCAACCAAATCATACCAAAAATTAACCATATCTCAAAAAAAGAATATTATCCACATACTTACCAAAAATTAATATGGACAACAAATCGAACAAAAAATAAACATAGTTAACATACTTAAACCATTTATCAAAACAAAATATATATTATACATGCTTACCTACTCACAACCATTTCAATTATTCAAATCAACATACATTGCATATCAAATTAAAGTTACATTATTTAGTATAAATTTTATATTCACGAATGAAAAAAATTAAAAAAAGAACTTATATCTATACTTAGTTCACATTGTATATTCCCGGGTTCTTTAAATAAATTTTCACAAAACCTAACATGCAACAATTAACGTAATTAAACATATATGCCAAAAAAATAAATTTAACATAACAATATTATTTATCAAAATAAACCTAATTAAGCATCAACCACAAATTAAACTATTTATTTCACACTTCATCCAAATAAACAAACCCAAACAAAAATAACAAAATACTATTAACATATTTAGCAAACTTAAATTAATATATACTTAACATACCTAAATATTACAAAAATAAAAGAAAAATTCTTAACATATCAAACAAATCATAAAAAAATTTAAACATACCTCAAAAAAACATACACTTCACATACTTATAAAAAATTAACATATACCACAAATCAAACAAAAAAAAAAACAAACTTAAATTATTCACTTTAACAAAACATATTACACATGCTTAACATATTTAACATTTTATAATAACTAGATAATTATTTCAAATGTACATACTTAACATGTTTTACTCCACTTATTCTAATAAACATATTTCACAAATTAAATAAAAAATTAACATAATTCACATTCATATTCTATGGAAAAAATTAATTAATTAAACTAGAAAAATATACTTCACGATTAAATTTCACAAAAATTAACATCACATATCAAATTAATACAATTTCAAAACACGACAATTCTACTAATCTTTAAATACCCGAAAAATCAAGTGGACTACCGATGGCGGCGGCACTCGCAGCGTCGGTGGCGGCAAAATTTGAAAAATCAACTACCATAAAAAATATCAATTAACTTAAATATTTCAATTTTAAACAACAAATTAACTAAAAAAACAACTTACCATTCAATTATAGGCAGTAACACTAAATTTTTCCTGTCACTGGAATCTTTAACAATCTCCACCCCTCTCTCTCTTCCTTCTCCTCCCTCTCTCTCTTCGAACCTCACTTTCTCTCTCTTCGCGTTCGAATGCATTGACCGAAACCTCCTCCCTGAAAATGAAAACCCAGATCTGCTTCCCCTTGAAAAATCCCCCTAGATTTCCGACGGAAATTGTGACAGGCACTGACGGCATCCCACGGAAACCCGTCGGGATTTCCGTCGGAATTTCCGACGGAACCCGTTTCCGTTGGAAATTCAAATTTCCATCGGGCTACAACTGTGTTTCCGTCGGAATTTCTAACATTATCCAACGAGCTTTCAACGCATTGCTTTTTCCGTCGGAGTAGAGCATCTTTTCTGTAGTGAGAGATATCAACAATAAACTCATCCCAAGTTAACCCCCTTCTTCCCATTATATAAGACTCAAACCATGTCTCAACTAAACCCCTTAAGTGCGATGCAGCTGGATCCACTTTTTGTTCATCCTGGATCCTACATGCACTAAGTCATCTAGTGCATTTTTTAATCCAGCCCTTAGGATCATGCCCATCAAAACAAGGGAATTCCACCTTTTGATTGAACTGAAACTGATTACCTTCATACCCAACTGCTCTTCTATGTGGATCCTCATTAGCCCACTCCTATGTCCCCAGACGAGTTAGAATCGGACCCATCACTTGCTGTTGCTCTTGATTTTGTAAGTTCTGCTGTTCCCTCATTCTCTGATGTTGCTCAATCTGCTGCTGAGTTGCAATTCTTTGATTTTGTTCAACAATTTGGTCCTACATCCATTGTCTTTGTTCCGCCAGTAAAGCTCTCATAGCTTCTTCCATGGCAGCTTGCGTTCTCGTAGAAGCCAGCTTCAATGATTTTGACACCCAGTTCATTCGTTGCTCTGATACCAATGATGCAGCATTTTGGTGAATCAAAACCCAATTTGGAGCAGACAAATCTTTGCAGTCAAGATACCATGGAAGTGAAGAAAATTATGAGAAATTTAGTTCTGGAAGGAGAGCCCCAAAGAAGGGAGAAGAGAGAAGAGAGAGGAAGGAGAAGGGAAATTGATTCATGCGAAAATTGATGACCTTCCTCCTTTCATTCATTCCCCTTATACACTGTTCCATTGCTTTCGGGATGTGTGTCCTCGAATTCCCGCTAACTAACAACTTTTCCAAAATATCCTTGCTATAACCGAAATAACAGTTATTTTGGAAATAACTGCAAAAAATAGAAAAAAAGAAATATGAAAGCTAAATTGTATTAAGATTCCCTGCTTCATACATCGACCACGACGGTTAACAGAATACGTCCCACAAGTACGATACGTGAAGTACTACAATGGGTTGAAATCAAACACAGCTCCCAATTGAATAAAGCAGTTCAGCTCTTCCAAATGAAAAATTAAGTTACTGAGAGAGAGACAGAGAGAGAGACCTCGTCGACGAAGTAAGATTCACCAAAATGGGGTGGCCAGCTGGGCTTCGATGATTAATTCTTGAAGACCCAATTAATTTGTTCCTGTTCCTGTTGCAGCGGGTCCGGGTCCGGATCCGGGTGCACATGGTTGGAGCTCCGTTTCTTCATCTTCGTCTTCATCTTCATCTTCAACCGCTTCTGCTCTTTCACCCTCTTCTTGATCTTCATTGACTTCTTGTCGGAGGATTTACCTTTTCCGAGCCTCCTTAATTTCGACTTTTCCCGCCGACGCAGTTGCTTGGAAGATCTTGAGTTTTCAGAGGCATCCCCCACCGCCGTTTCACTCACGTCCATTGTGTATATTGATCTCCTTCGCTTTTGTTATAACCCCCAAACCCTAGACCGTCTTCCCAACTTCCTTAGTCCCTTGTTCCTTCTCATTCCCCTTTATATAGATTTCGATTTTCAGGCACGACAAAAAATTAAAAAAAAAAAGACCTTAAACCCGTTTGATTTTATATTCTGAATTTATCATATGAACCCAACCCGTAAAAAGGGTCTTCCTTTGGAATTAACAGCTGAATTCATTTATTTTGGTTTATTATTAGCGCAGAATGCAGTTGATTTGGCTGATTTTTCATTTATTTGTCTTTAGCAATATCCCGCATTCAAATATATTATAAATGGAGAAAATTTAAGATTTGAATATCTATCCCCTTATAATGATAGCCTGACTCTAGGGAACAAGGGCCATAGACACGCACACAAAAAAAAATTTCTTTGTTTAAGTTCCTTGAGATTTGATGAGAGACATTAATTAGTTCTAATAAATCAGAATCATATTCACAAATTCTATATAAAATTTGGAAGTATGTTGATGAATTTTTTGTATAAACTTTGGGACATTTTTGAGCTAACATAAAACACATATCCCGATACTTTAATTAGGTATGTGGCTTACAAGAAAATAAAGCTCAATTAAATGGTAAACATAAATACATCGATCACCGGAGGCTAATACGTACCGTTTACACGAAGTATAAGTTAATTTACACTTGCAATAGAAATAAGCAATGTGGCATCAAGAAGTAATTAATGGGGGTGTGTGGTAAACAGTTTTTGGATAGCTTTTTGGCCAAAAAGATTGACCAAAATTAACTGTTTGATCTAGTGAAAAAGCTAATATAAGTATTTGATAGAATAGCTTTTTATAAGAGCTTTTTGGATTCCAAAAACTAATTTGAAAAGATTAATTTGATTAGCTTTTTGGAAAAGCTTTTGAAAAAATTAACCTTTTGTCTTACAACTTTATTAGAATAACTAATTTCGCCAAATAGTTTTTCTACAAACAGCTAATACAAATAGCTAATTCAAACAGGTAACAGTTAACAGCTAGCTAATAACTAACAACTAAAACAAATAGTTAATAGCTAACAGCTAACAGCTGTTTGTCAAACAGGGCCAATGCGTTTAAAAAGTACGTAATTAATCACACATTTTTGTGAAGACCATAAAGTCCTAGCTATTTTGTTCAGATATCTATGGAATCCTTCATCCTCCATCTTTCTCTCGTCCCCATCTATCTATCTTCTATATGATTATATATAAAATTGAGTGATAGCATATTGAGTTAACACGTGGATGACTTAGGTGGCAATACAAGGTGAGATGGCGAGTTGTTATTGGTTTAATTTGTCTTTCATTTACTAATAAAATTTATTAGTGGTTTTTGTCACATTTAAAGTGCTCATTATTGTATACATTTATATGCACAAAAATATTAATTTTCTTATTTTAAGAAAACACATTTATACCCAATTTTCTTCTATTTTTCTAGCTATTAGAAACTGGTGAAACTTGAAATTAAGGAGTAAGATAAAATTTTTCTTTTTGGTGTAATTTTATCATGGGGGTAAAACAAGAGTGAGATCAATGCGTGATATTTTCAAGTGAAATTGTATGTTGAGCTAGCAAAGTGTTATTGGTTAATTTTTTAAATTAAACATTTATACTTATTATTTATGATTTAAAATTTAAAATTTTTTTATATTTTTATATTTTAATACTTTCTTTAATATTTTATTCAGATCTTTTAGTTCTACTAGAACTTTTAAAATTGGTTTAATCATAATAATTTCTAAAATGTGTGAGTTACATAATGCTTTGGTCATTAGTCTGTGATTTCGAAACAAATATTGATTATTTGAATTTTAGGTCTTGAAACTTATGCAAAAAAGTACTATCTGCAATGACCATTTAAAAGAACAAGCTACGCAACATTTATATCGTATGGACTCAAAAACATATATTTACATATTATAATATTAGTAAAATACAATTTTTTAGAGAGATATTTAGTTGACAATCTGTACGTTCATAACTTTATATCCAGAGCATTGAGTAAAAGGTTGGTTGGTGACTCTTTTTACTCCATCCGAAGAGGGCCTATAATATATAATCAAATATTATTGCAAATTAAAATTTTAAATATCAAATATTAATATGTATTCTCCCTTCATTACTTGGTAACCTCTCATTCTTTTCATTTTACTAGGCTAAACCCGTTTAAATTTTCATGCTATATTTTTCAAACAATTTGAATTGTAATCTCTCATATTTTTTTTTGCATTTTTATTATTGATTTTCATACCAAAAGCTTCCACTTTTAAAAAATTTTAATTATCGATAAAATCTATTTATTTTGAATATAGCATTTAAAAACTAATATATAATATGTTTACAGATGTATAATATGTTAATCATAGAATTTTAAAAAAATTTTCACATTATATATAATGTGGAAATGTTTTTAAAATTCTATGATTAACATATTATACATCTGTACAACCTTATAATTTTTTGAGTAATCTAATATTTATAGAACAAAATTTTAAATAAGCGAGATAATGAAACACTAAACTCTTTGTTGTATCATAGGGTAGAGATGTTACACATATAAATTAATTTGAAATGTTGAATTACTCTCTTTTGTGGCAATTTTCTTACTCAGATTCATCTTATTTCATTATTCTCATGGTTCTTTTTTATTTTTATTTTTTTAATATTATTCACTTTATTTTTATTAATTAAAGAATTATTAACATATGTATATAAATCGATAAGAGGGAAAAAAAAAAGTCGACAAATAGATAAATTATAAATTACGTAAACACATTCACTAAAAAAGTAAAGCAATAACGCCTGTATCGCAGGGTATAACACTAGTATTAAATAAATAACAGTCTACCACCATCACTGGTGGTCTCCGATCAATACCACCATCAATGGTGGTCTCCGATCAATACCACCGTCCCAATGACATATATAATTCGTCTGCCCATTCGTTAACTTCCCCATCGTCCTATTGCAATGCAAGCAAGGCTAGCCCGGTT
>NCQV01078785.1:5982-24192 GCA_002740545.1 Lophocereus schottii | reverse complement strand
GTTTGCATAAAATTCATCAACAATCAAACAAGTGTGACCTTGTGAGTTATTGTGATCATGCATGCTTTTTAGGAGCTTCAGCTGACGTACATACGTCCCACTTTTCTACTTCTTTCTGGCAATTATTGGTTCCTCAGGGTTTGCCAAGCTTCATGGCTGCTCCCTTTAATAACATACAAGGGGGCCTTTTAATTTGCATCAACAGAATTATGGAGGATATAAATTTCAAAAGTTAATATGGAGAAACTTATTCCAAAGATTAGTGATGATGGGCTCTTTTTCTAATAATTGTGAGATTCTAATATCATTAAATCAGAAATTTCTAAGATACATTTGAATAAGTATGTTTAAAAAAAGGGGATAATTTTATGTGAAAATGCAGAGATAAAGTAGATGGAAATTACTTATACAGGTAACGTAATTCCTAATTACTCTTTAAACAAAGTCAGAGAGCTCTGGGCTACAGATCTGGGATCCCAAGTTGTCATCTCATGCATCTTGCTTAAAAACAATCAGACATTGTAATTATTTGGTTAAGATTTTCTCTATCTTTAATTTTAGCTTTTCTAAAAGAAGAGCCCATGCCAACCATGAACCAGCCCTGAGACTGATAGACTAATACTATTTTTTTCTGTCAACAACTTCAGACTCGATTATAATAATATTGTCCTAACCTATGCCTCCAATCAATAGGAACCTCGCATTAACAGGAACTGAAAAAATAAACAAAATTAACGCTTTTTATACGTGGCATAATTTAATTTGCTTTTCTCATTCGCTCCCTGCGTAGTCTAACCTACCCAATGGATGTACTGAGGAATCCGAGCCACCCTTTTCCTCAACGTTACTAGACCGACGTACAGGGTAGGTGTGTTCTTTCATTGTCTTCTCCCTCGGACTTTTACCTTTAGCTTGCATGCCTTTTCATACTATACTATGGTCAAGTCAATTAATTTCATTTTCATGTACTTAAGGAATCGGGTGCATTACCTATAGTGTAAATGTTAGGTTTAATGTTCATAGAGTAGGACTTTTATCATCAAAACATGCAATAAACCCTAGCTTATTTTCGTGTATTTTAACTTGTATCAGTGATTTCTTTTTAAAGCGTGTCCTACTAATCTGTTGGCTAAACTAAATCTCAGTAGCATTAACATAGGAAGTGGTTTCTCTATGCCGTATTGATAGATTAATTGTACATAACTTTAGATACTTGATAAAGCACATTTTACAAAATATCCACCTTCCAGACCCTACTTGTTATAGTGAAAGTTTTGCAAGATCATGGATAACTTGATTCGCTCTCTTCTAACAAAAGACCATGCAAAAGACTAAAAAGATTGTACTATAATATTTAAGTTGGTTGAATGTTTGCTTTAAAAATAATATGCACTGAACTTGTAGATTTCATTTCCTTTATTAATCCCGATATCAACATCCCACTTTAAGATATTTTCAAATTTGTCAAATATACACTGAATTATATGTTATTTTTTCCTATAAAAATGCTACCTTTTCTGTTATTTCATTCTTTCATCTTATTTTTGTAAATCAACTATCCCCATATATCATAGTACATATTACTTTTTGGTTTTTTAATTTTTAGGAGTAAACTTACTTTAGTGCCTTGTGAAACTTAACCAATCGATACAAATCATTTTGACAGCCGACAAGGCCAAATTTTATAAGATATGGAATTAAAGTAGCACAGTAAACTTATTAGTTCTTATTTTGAACAAAATTAACTCCATTATTCTAATACATGCTTAGGTCTCTGTGACTTCAAGTCCCAAGGCCAACTAATAATGACGATGAAAGAGAAAATAACGACAGTCCATCAACGTAACAGTTTGTACACACGGCCACAAAAAGGGGGAAAAAGGAAGCAACTAGATTTAGGAATTATATACATAAGAAATTAATGAAGTATTAACTTGGGGCTTTCTTAATTAATCCCATTAATGAGTTAGCTAATAGCTGTTGGCCATTGGACAACTTGTATGTGGCCTTGTTTAGCGATTTCAAACACCCCAAGTCACCTGTATTGAGGTGGTCATCTATGCAATCTTGCATTTAAATCTGCGTTGGTGACCCGTATGGCAGTATTTTAACTTTTTTTTAATTTTCATTTTAAAGATTTGTTTTTAAAGAAAAATAGCACTCAAGAATCTTTGTCAAACATCATATGTGATTTGTGTAAAATATACCAATTTTTAAATTTTGTTACTTATACATGAAATTTAGAGATGATTTTAAGGCGAAAAACAGATACTAGAGAGACAATGAAATTTCATAAGACATCCATTGCTTTATGTCACTCATTATGGATTAGCTATTTGGTGTTATACTAAGAGAAAATTCGTCAATAAAATCTTACTCATGTGGTTAATACTGAGATTTTGGACATATTCAATTTTAAATTCGATTTCATTCTTTTCAATTGTATTAAATTGCCCTTCATGGCTCCTATAAAAACACACATATATATATGTGTAGAAAAGAAATTCAAAAATGATGAGGGGGTAATAGGTTGAGAGACTTTATATGTTTATTAATTAGCCCAAGAGTATGAACAAGAAATGAAGGGGTCAGTGCTGAGGTAGGGGTAAACTTTCTCATTGTGATAAAATAATAACAGATAATTATCATTCTAGTTAAATTTTTACCAAATAGGATCAGACTAAGCTAATTATTTTTTCAAAAGCCTAAAACATCAAAGCTAAAAGCTTAAAACATGTTTAGGCTACCAACATCAATTGAGTATACATATTGTCCAATATCTATTTTAGCCTATATGTTTTAAAAATTGTGCAAATAAAATGTGATAAAAAAAGGTGCTACAAGTATAATTTCTGTTTATAAAACAGAGAGGCGATCGATTGGAATTGTGATATTGAAAGAATGTGAGCATGCTAGGTTATGGTGTACTTAATCAACAAATTTTATGATGCCTTATACAGAATGGACAGAATGTAAATATGCACACAGTATATACTGTAATATTCCAACCCTAATCCATATTTATTTAAATCATCTTTATTTTTATGGTTATTTATTTAGCCAAATCATGTTTATTAATGCAAATGTACCCAAATTATTTATTTAACGAATTATGATTTTGGATCCCACTTTCCACTTCGGGTTTCAATTATCGTAAAATTTCATGTGAATCGATAGTACGCCTCGATAATTATAATTTAATAGTTCATTATTATTATTATTATTATTATTATTATTATTATTATTATTATTATTATTATTATTATTACCTCGCAAAAAAAAAAACTTCGAGCTACGAATAATTTCAATCGCGTAAAGTGAATTTTCGGACCAAAACTCTTTTAGGCCTGATTTCGGCCCAACAAGCATTACTCCTATTTATTTGACAAATCACCATTACATATGTCTAATTATTATTGGATTAAGCTTACTTTTCCTAGATTAAATCTTAACCGAGTGATTTTGAAGTCATTTCATCCAAGTAAATCTCAAAATTTCAAAACCCTTTCCCTCTCTTCCTCTCCCTCTCTATTGGGCTGCCTTCTCTAGTTGTCGCTGTCAGCCACCATATCATCCACTTGCTGCTATCCCTTAGCCACCAGGCAGCCACCCACAGTCACCCCCCATACTCCCACAAACATCTAACACCACTTATAGCTCTTTTTGAAGCATCAAAGTGAGTAACACCCTAATCCTATCTTGTTGATTTTGCTTGTATTTTGGTTTTGATTCTTGTTCTTGTTGTTTTTGGTGATTGATCATGTTGTTTTGATAGAAACAAGAGTTACTTTGGATGTTTTAATTGATGGCTAAGTTGGATAGTAAGTAAAGGTTGAGGTTGATCATGTTCATGCAAGCATGAGTTAAAACCATATTTATGGATTGTTTTCTATTTGATTTGGTGAACTTTGGCATTATTAATGACTATGATGGAGTTATTGTAGTTTTGGATTGTTTTGGATGAGTTGAAGGTGAGTTCAAGTTGGTCACAACTAGGATTTTAATGATTGAGCAAGGTTTAACCTTCCTTTAATAGCAAACATGTTATTAGTGTATATTTGAATGAAAAATGATATTTGATGTACATGATTTTGAGGTGAAATTAATTGTGATAGTTTTGAATGATGAGTTTAAGGAATGATTTCAAGTGAGGATTTACGTGAAAAAAAAAAAAGAAAGCCAAAACAGTGAGGGTTGAAAATGACAAAAAATAGAGGTGACTTTGAGATTAAACTGCTGGTAATGATTGACCCAACCAAAAATTATATTTTTGGTGGGTCGATAAATCAGTGTGTTGGCTTCTAATTTCCTTTTTTAATCCAAGTTATGTGGATAAAGTTATGGTCATTTTACGAGAACTGCACAGGCTAGACTAAAACTGACACTCTTATGTTCTATCCCTATTTTGGGAATTCTATTATAGGAATCATATTTTGTGTCGTAAATGAAAGTTTTTTTGGACCTCTCAATCTTTCCATATTGGGATTTTAGGTTTTTATTTGGGGTAAAGGGTGAAAGTTATGAATTTTTGAAATAAACTAACCTGCCTTATTGTAAATTAGATTATTATTATAATTTCTGTGCAGCGTATACTTGGAGAAAAATTTTGAACATTTTGCTGTAGATTTTCCATATTATTTTTGAATTTCCTATAAGATTTCATGAATTTTGGTTGAGTATTTGGACTTTGATGATTTTTGAAAATATTTTAAGCAATTTTATAAAGAGCAATAATAAAGATTAAGTGAGATTGATCATGCACTTATTTTGTGTATTTTAGGCCAAATAAGGTCATTTAAGGAAAAAATAAATATTCATAAATTTTATTGGAGTTTTCAGCCCGACTTATGAGAGAAAAGAAGAGAAACACGCATTTTTGGAGCTTAATTATGAGTTTTGCATCATTTATGGATATTACGAAGAAAGTATCAAATTTGGAGAGTTTAATGGCTTTTATTAGGATCAATAATCTATTTGGGGTGGAAAACTGTATTTAATAGACTTGCGAATAAAATATGAAAAGTCAGGAGAATTTTTGACTCAGAAATCATATTTATCAGACTAAATTATTGCAATTTATGCTATTTTGAATCCAGATATATCTCTCTTGGTCTCAAACCTCTATTACTTACTCAATTCAGAATGTATCAAATGTATTTATCATGCCAATCTAGTGTACTCGCTGTGATCTTGAATCAAGCTATACATAAGTAAGCCTTAAACCTATATCAGCAACCTATTTCAGAAAAGACCAAAACTACTCTCCCATTTGTCACCATCAAGGCCTTTTTCTTTGTAATCTCATTTATCTCATTATGGTCTATTTTACTTTCATTTACTTTATATTGAATTTAATTACTTTCATTAATTCAGTTTTGAAGTTATATTGAAATACTCAAGTTATGTATACCATTTAATTACTCAATTTTTATTGCACATACGTTTACTTACTCAATTATGTGAGTAAGAATCATTTACTGATTACACATAATTACATTGATATTTATGAAACATAATCGAGGCCTAGTTATCGTTTCCCGTTATGCATAAGTGTTATCAAATCAAAATATATTTATCAAGTCAAATGACATTTATGAAACAGATGACATTTATCAAGTCAGATGATATTTTTAAAGATTCAAGGTACGTCCATTACCTGTATTTTCATAAAGTAGAACATGTTTACCGAATTACAACTCTTAATGTGTTTATCAATGAATCAGTTTATACAGTGATTTGCCATTTAACTTATAACCCCGTCAGTTATCATCTATAGGGCGTTAGCCTATCATTTACCCGCCCGACTTCAGGCCAAGTCTTAATTGGATTGATAGGTGTACATCTATGTATAGATCACATCATTGTAAGAGGTTCACATCCAGATAATAATGAGTAATTCAGTTTTAGATTACTTTCATTTTCATTGTTATTGTGAATTAAATGAATTGCAAAGGCGGCTATTCATCAATAGTATTTCTACGTTTATTTTACAATACAAGAATGTATGTACTGAGTTTTAGCTCACATTTTTGAATGATCTTCATGTTTTCCATTTTCGGTGATGAAGTATCACACGTTTCTCCATTAGCAAGCGCTTTTGGAAGTCATCAAATGCTCACAATGAATTCAGCATAGTATGAATATTGGGATCGACCTCAGGATCAAGTTGAGTCTATATTCAATATGGTGTGTAGTGTGGAGTGCGAGTTAGCACATGGTATGATTAAGTCGATTATATTGAAATTGAACTATTATGGACTTTGGTCCTGAACTGCTTTAGTTTAATAAATATTATGATTGTAAACATGAGTTACAAAATTAAATGATTTCAGTAAGCCTTGTCCTTATCAGGACGGCGGTAGCGTCTTTTATCATTAAGTCTTCCGCCGTAGTTTTTCATAAATTATGTCATTAGTATTTTGGGGACGTTACATATACATAATTCAATAAAATAAAGGACTTAACTTGCATGATATAAGTTTCAATATGATTGGAATAATGAGATAAATCTCAACTTATTTAAGTCAAATTTATCCAAAACTGTAGGGTACAGTGCATTGAATTTATCAAACTATCTAGTGCCTACTGTCTAATAAGATCTTTTATAGGCGAGTGATGTAATGTGCTATCATTAAACAAGAAGAAAGCTTAATTTACAATTGACATTGGAAATGCTACATTCTAATGCAATTGAAGGGCATTTCGATACAGCTATTATTTTTTTCCTATCGAAACTTAGCTATTTGCAAATAATGAATATTGACAATTTAGTGTTCACCTAACTATTTTAATGCATTAGATTTTATAATGGTAAATATAATGTTTGTACATCGTCGTAATTATGATTAATTATATGACATATTACGTCGTTTATATAAACATTGCAACCCCCACCACTTCCCAACCCAGAGAAAAACCCTCAACAGACAATAGCATGGCCAGTATTGATAGATAAGCCACCAAGGCTATCAAGCAAAGCATGATTTATCAGTAGAGTTGGCTTAGATTCTCTGGGCAAACAATTGCATACTAAAATACAACCCCTAAAATTTGAAGACATAAAACAGGAAAAATAGGGTGAGCCCCAACCCCAAAAACAAGAGAACGAGAAAAAAAAGAAAAGGGAAAAATTGAAGAAGTATGAGGGAAGGTGGTCAAGACTCTGTATCTTGACCAAACAAACAAAAATAATATTTTAGAAAAAAGTATTTATCAAGCCCTGCTTCCAAGATGTAATGAATGACAATGCAATAAGATATGCAGAAAATCTCCAAAACTGAGAGTTGGCAATGTCAGTTGCTAGGCTTGAGCTAGCATGATTACACTAAAGTACTAATTAAAAGCTAAAGTTCACATACACGATGTATACGATTACTCATAATTAATCCAAATTATACTAATTTAAAATTAATTAACTTTCAATTAAGTGTAATCTGTTTTGAGGTAGTCTCTCTTTAATTAAAATAATTTTCTTTAGAGTGGCAGTGGCGGTGGTTAATCATCAAGAGCTCTCTCTTTGATGCAGGCGTGGGTATAAATGCAGGACCTTTGCAATGGCTCCTCCCTTTTATCTCTCTCCCAATTTGCATCATTTTCCCCTTCCTCCTTTCTCTAGAAATTTACAAAATTTTCCTTAATTTTCTTACAAGAACTGTTCTTTAGGGACCACCCCTCTCTCAGTTGAACTCCTGTTCCTATCCCTCTCTGAACTCTTTCCAAACAGGCCTGTGTAGACGACTGATTGCAGCCTGGGGCAAAAAAGAGATGGTATAAACAGGGAAGAAGGTGGAAGAACAACAAGGAGGAGGAGGTGGGGGTGGGATTTGCAGCAAAAAGCCAAAATTCAACATTCTTCAGTAAAAGGCTTCAATGGAGGTCAGATTACCAAAAGTTGCACAGAATCGGAAACGGGTATCTTTTTCTCTTCCTGCTTTTAGCTGGGTTCCTTTTTATCTCTGATTCAGAGCTGTAGGATGAACTAGGGTTTTGTTGTTTTTAAAAAAAGTGAGTACTTGGGGGCTTATTTATTATGTTGAAATCAATGTCTTTGTTCAAATTGACCGACGGGGATGAATAGATTCTTAGGGGCCTTCTGGGTATAAAATTTTTAAGTTGTACAAGCTCAGAGCTTCAGCGATTGCTTTTCATAATTTGATGTGGCAGTTAAGCATTGTGGTCATCAGAGTACTTTTGGTACATGAGGTTTTGTTTTTAATGATGGTGTGTTGCTATCAACTCATTAATTGAAGTTGGGTTCCTGACTTTCTCACTTCCCTATTTAGCTGGTCTTTGCCGTGACTAGCCTGATTATCTATACCAGTCAGTAGTTCTTCTTTAGGTGATTGATTTAGGCTTCTTTGGGCTTTGTGTATGGTGGGGGAATCTTTGTCACTGCCCTCTTAAATTCTTTGTTCTGTTATGAAGCTCTTCAAAACTTTTTCCCCCCTTTCTTTCTTGAATTGTGCTTGTTTTATTTCTGTTGATTTTCTTGCATTTATCTTGCTGAGTTCGTGTTGGTTTTCAGGTTTGTGATCTTAATTCAATTAGGGATTTGGGGTTTCTCCGGAGGTTTTGATTGTTCTTGCTGGTTCTGCTAAATCACTTGAGGAAACCACAATTATAATTTAAAAGGCTAAGGGAAAGAAGGTGTGTGCATATTGTTGGCTGCTTGCTTTGATAAAGTGAGAGAGAGATGGATATGAATGATAAGTCAGAGGCAGAGAAGAAGAATGAGGAAACCCTAAGCTACCATCGGCCACGTTTGTCAACTGATTGGCAATATAGTGGCGCCAATGTTGCAAATTCATCAATGGGATTAGTTGCAAACAGGAATCCTATGACTGTTTGTGATGATGTGCTTGGCCCTTCCAGTTCTTCAGGTTCAATGGTGGATTCATTTGGTCCAGCAGTTTGGGAACATTTTGTAAACCCTACAGAATTATGTTTCAATGAAATGAATATGGCTAATGGTGCAAGCACTTCTGATCCGCTTTCGGTGCTGAAAGGTGCCTTCTTTTTATCAAACATGTCGGGGATGATGCTACCTCATAGTCTATCCCAGTTTCCAGCTGATTCTGCTTTCATTGAGCGTGCTGCTCGGTTCTCTAGCTTCAATGGGGGGCATTTTGGTGATATGTTGAACCCTTTGGGCATCCATCAACCCAGTAGCCCCTATGTGCAGGGTGGGGCAATGATGCACGGTCCAGAAGACGTATTGCCTGGGAATGGCATGAAACCCATGCCTAATGGGCAGTCACAGGAGACTGAGGGAAACGGAGCTGAAACCTCCAAGGATGGTTCTTTGCCTACAGATATAGAAGGTAGTCCACCCAAGAATGGGAAAACAGTCGAAAGATCTCGTCAAGAAGCAAAACAAGGTGTGTCCATGTCTGCAAACGACTCTGACGAAGCTGGGTTCAGCGGCAGTGGTGTCCAAGAGGACCCAACACCTTCATCAGCTAAAGGGCTTGGTTCAAAGAAAAGGAACTGGGGTAATCAGGTAGATCATGCTGATTCATGCTTTACTAAGTATGTTGCAGTGCATCAACCTATTCAATACTAATTTGGTTATGTTTTAGGACGCTGAACCTGTGCAAGCTACTGAAGTTCCACAGCGATCAGGAGAAGCTGGGAAGACTGACACGGAAAAACGACAAAAGGGCGAGCATAATTCGACACCAACTGGTAATAAGTCAAATGGAAAAAACAGTAAACAGACTTCTCAGGCTTCGGATCCACCAAAGGAAGAGTACATACATGTAAGAGCCAGAAGAGGACAGGCTACTAACAGTCACAGTCTTGCAGAAAGGGTAATGTCTTCAATCTTCTCTCTTTCTCTATCTTTCCTGAGCTTTAGACCAGTAGGAATGAGAACTTATCTTTTGGTGTTTACTAATGGTATGCATCTGGACAATAGGTTAGGAGGGAAAAGATTAGTGAGAGGATGAAGTTTCTTCAAGAACTTGTACCTGGCTGCAGTAAGGTTGGTGGACTTCTAAACCTTATCTTGGAAAGCTTGAGTTTCACTTTGTTGCAAGCTCTGAGCTGTAATGAAACATATCAACTATGTTCCACAGGTTACCGGCAAAGCAGTTATGTTAGATGAAATTATTAACTATGTGCAATCATTACAGCGGCAAGTTGAGGTACAATATTAAGAACCTTATTGATCTGCTTTTACTTCATTGCTCAAGCCGAGATGGTGATCTCTGTCTTTGGGGCCTAGTCATTAATTCTGAGTTGCTTTAATGAGATTTTCTTTTTCTTCGTCCTTGAGTTTGTGAAGTTGAGTCGCTTGGGTGGATATCTGGATGAACACAGACTCATTTTAGTTGCTTGACTGTGAATTTCTATTGCTTTTATAGCGTACCTGTCATCCTTAATTATCTTTTGTGGTGAGTGGTGACCAATGACTAGTCTGTGCTGGTTTGGGCAATGGTCAACCCTGCTTGTCCACTCAGTGAGCAGGGCCGATCAGTCTAATCTATGCCCCGGCTGGCTCATCTGGGAACCAATCCAGACCAGTCATTATGGCCAATTTTTTTCCCCTACTATTATTTCTATAAAAGTTGGAGATATTTGCACATCACCTGTCTGATCATTTCCTCTGTTATTCTGTCATGGTTCTCTGTTTCACAGTTTTTGTCAATGAAACTTGCAACGGTTAATCCTAGAGTCGACTTTGATATTGAACGGCTCATTGCGAAAGATGTGAGTATATCTGAGAAGGGGTCAGTTGATTAGCTTCCTTTGTCTATGGAAGTTGGGTGTGATTAACATTGGCTCTTGGGCATCTATTTGTATTTAACAGCAGATGTTCTCCACGCGAGCTGGTCCTTCGGCCAGTCTAGGATATTCACCAGATTTTCCAATGGCATATCCCTCACTGCATCCCACTCAACACTCTGTGTTGCAACCAGGTGTTCCTGGCATCGGAAGCTCTTCTGATGCACTGAGGAGAACCATTACTTCACAATTGACGAACATGGGAGGAGGGTACAAAGACACTGCCGCACAGGTATTTCTTTTTGCTCGCCGGAGACTTGCCTTGTTATTTATTTATTTATTGAGTATCAGCCTATCAGGTATCATCACTAGTCAGTTTTCATCTCAACAGCTAAACCACAGAACTTTATCCAGATTCTACCACAATTTTGTCTATCAAGTCAACACATGTGGAGAGTTTAGACATAGCAAGTGTTTCATATCTTTGGATCGGCTTAAGATGGGTTAATGAAATATTTCTGTAGGTTATTTCGAGTTTCAGATCATATTTGGGTTCTGTAACATTGTCTTTTTCTGCATTCAAATCTTTACCTGTTCCAGCATTCACTCAAACTTTTTCCCCTCTTCTTGTCTATGCATATTCCTGCAGCTACCAAACAATGCATGGGAAGATGAGCTTCACAACATCATGCAAATGGGCTTCAACACTGGTGCTCCCCTTGAGAACCAAGAACTTAACTGTTAGACCTCTTTACATATCCTCATTTACCATCATCTGCATTGTTTGCCCAATCAGTTTTATCTGAATCTCGAGCTTCCTGATATCTGCAGGCTCTGTTCCATCAGGTCAAATGAAAGCTGAAGCTGAACCTTGATCAACTCCCTCGTCTGGCATTTTTTTTGCTAGATTTTGCCTATTGAAATTGAAGACACCTACAAAAAGCGCAAGAAAGCGTCAGCAAGTCTCGAGCTCACTCCCACAATATACCTTTTGTATATTTCTAATGACCATAAGCATATCGGGAGTCAGATCGCATCTCTAGCTTTGTATGTTATGTACATTGAAGGATACATAATAATATCTTTCAAAGAAGACCTAGCACTACTGGTCGACTCCCAAGGTTTGAGGTAAAGAAGATTGTGGGAGGCTGTTAGTTTGATGTACAGCATCTAGAATGT
Organism: Lophocereus schottii; assembly: GCA_002740545.1. Lineage (NCBI taxonomy): Eukaryota > Viridiplantae > Streptophyta > Magnoliopsida > Caryophyllales > Cactaceae > Lophocereus > Lophocereus schottii. The sequence continues at coordinate 12,288 of NCQV01078785.1, read as the reverse complement.
TGAACCCCTGCAGAAATTGGTTCATATTGTTAATTGTGGTGTTAGCCATAATCTATTACTTAAGTGCTCTTGCTTCAATAGGAGTGGGAAGGGGCAGTGCTCATTGCTCCTTGTTTTCAAGCATATTGTGCAATGAAATGTAACTTGTTCATCCTGTGAGAGTGCGTGCTCCCATGTGTATGGTTTAAGATATTTTTTTTTTTTGGTTGGTTCGTAGGAGCCACAAATGGCAATACAATATAATTACAATACAATGGACGAGGGGAGATTTGAACTTGAGGCTTAATGTACTCAGGACTTCAGTCTTTACCGTTAGGTTATGGCCTTATTAGTGTAGTACAAGCTTTGTTGATTGTCTAATAAATGTGTGTATGGGGAGTTTCACGTTAATTTGTGTACATCAACTTGAATTCCAACCACCAAACCAAAATTGTCTGTGGCACCTTGTTCATTAGGGGGAAAAAAAATTCAAAATGAATGAGGAGGGAAGAAGAACAAGAAAACCTCTTCCCTTTATGGCATATGCAACTGTCAAAAGGTCAACGTTTTGACGTCTGAACTGCTGATTCAAACAATTTAACGGAAATCTGTTCTACCAAATGTTCGACCAAACCACGGAACAGCCTACAACGAGCTGGACAATTCGGATGATGCACGCCAAATGTTCGACCAAATGCTCCAAAGAAATACTTTCTCCTGGCATGATGTATCTCTGCTGACTGTAAGTTGCTTTCTTGTTCTTGATATGACGGTGTGGTATTTAGTATAATGTGTCAATTTTATAATGTGTCAAGTTTGGGTTAGGTTAATGTTGGGAGTGATGCGGTGAGGAGAATATGCAATCACATTAGCGGATAGAGCCATGAATCTAAATAGGACAACTTTCAACAATGCTTCTATTGTGTTTGTTGGCTTGGCAGCTTCATCAGCAAATCGTGAATTGTAACCCAGAAGGATACGGAGGCATGAGTTTTAACAGTTATGAATGATAATGCATTGCAAATGTAGGGACATAAAATTTGCAGGGACAGTATTCAACAAAATAGCCCAGAACAATACTGCTTCATGGACTGCGACACGGGTGCTTGCTGTCAGCCTCACTAAAATTATACGTATGTGCTGTATGCAGAAGCAATAAGTTGAGCCAGATGACATTCTACTAAGAATTGTTGTTTGCCTGTGTGGCAAATTATGGAGTATAGAAGCGGTGCCTGATTTCATTGTCAAGCCATAGCCTATGGCTTGATATATTGTGTATCATGCACTTGTTACCTTGTATGTCAGAAGTACAATAATGGAAGAGATGAAATTCAGGAGGTGAAATTTACTGGACTGCGTTAATTTCTGGATATGGTCAGTCTGGGAGGGCTGACGAAACAATCCAGGTACCAGGGGAAATGCTTTCTTGTGAGCCTAAATCTGATGAGCTACTTTTGTCAGCATGCCAACAGAAGTACAGGAAGGACACTTTGTAGTTTGAATCAATGTGACAGAATATGATTACAGCAATATCTGATTGTGACACTACAGGATAGCTCTTTTTGGACAAGCATGAAGTCTGGAAGATGACAAAAATTGTATTTTCCAAATTCCTTTAATCCTTGATGCAATTGATTGGGGGTATGGTCTGCATTTGTGTAGTGGTATGATGAAAAAAATGCCTAGTTGGCTTCCAATTTTTTACATGGAGCCTCAGTGCCTTGCAGCCATCTTCCAAGTGCCTAATGCCTCCGAAGGAACATGGGACCATGTGGCTCAGTTAAGAAATAAGGTGCGAGGAAGAAGGCTAAGAAAGGAACCTGGATCATAGTTGGTCAATCTATCCAGGCAATGTGCCCAAGTTTTTAGAGCCAAGGACATATTTTCTTGGCTGATGATTGGACCGGGCTTGTTTATACTGACCTTCAACAGTTGAACCAGAAAAATGATTTCGGGGATGCCACAAGCCTGACCTGTGCGCTGTTGTAATGTTCAGAATTCTGAAAAGAGAGGAAATGCAGAAGAATAAAAGTGAAAGGTCGGCAATCTTTCCGGATTGCTGTTTACACCGCATGCACTTTTTATACAAGTGGCGAAGGATTCTAGGTCGCTACAGATTGCCACACTGCAATGACTTTACTTCAAAAATTAACCAGAGTACTCATGGGAGGTCATATGCACTTTCATTTATTGAAACGTAGAACATGTAAATTGCAGCTATTGCCGAAGAAATGGGTATCTGAATGATCTTGCTTATTGCAGGCTCCTTGAAGTTGATGTAAAAACAGTACAAGAATAGATATTGAACTTTTTTTTATGAGGGGGAAAAGCAGCTGGATAGGCCCTTGCAGAGATCCTATTGTTCAAGTGGCTGCCTACTGAACAAGAGATACATCCCAAAAACAGGGCTGCGGATGTGAAGGAATAAGTGAGCCTTTATGCTTTTTTGGATGTTCAGGGCTTTCCCCTCCTTTTTGTCTCCCCTTCTTTTGGGATACAGATTGAGTTCGGATTTTGCAGAAAAATTTATTTAGCTGTCTCATGATAAGAGTGTATACAAGATTTTCAAATATATGCTCTAAGACTGGCCGTCATTACTTTGCATCATTGGTTTATTTATAGGTATCCAATGGTTAGGTCTTTTTCCTATCGTGTAGCCCGAAAGACTGAAAAGTGAAATCTGGAAATAGAAGTGAGGACAGAGGTACAATGAGGGACTACTAGCTGTCAAGTTTTGCTTAAAACGGTTGCTTCCTTGTTGACCTATTCCACACGAACTCTCTNNNNTCTCGCTTTTAGGTACCAATGTACCATGACCTGAGACTTGGTTAGTCTTGCACATAGAATGACACTATTTTATATGATGACTGCAGAACAAATGAAGTTCAGGATCCAAGGAGATCAGAATTCATATGTACTGCAAGATCATATAGAATTCGAGCTGTCAGTATTAGGCATCAGAATTTTGACAGCTTGTTCTATGGTGTTTTCTGCATTTCTTTTCTTTTCTTTTCTTTTTTTTTTTATTTTTTTTAAAAATGTGAATTCGTCATGTGGGGCTGTGACTTTGCAGGGGCTTTTACCATTGGCTTTAAAAACTTGCCATCAATCTGCTGTGACCATAAGTATGCCCACTGTTACTTGCTTGCTCCTTTTATGTTCCTAACATTCTTCATTGTAATTGTATGAAAAGACATCTATCCCTTTCTCCGAATATCTGTGCCCCATTCTATGATGAGAGCCTAATGAAGTGTTGACGAAGAAACTTTAGTTGGGAGCTTGATGAAGCTTCGTAAACTTTTCCAATGTTCATGGCCCTAACGATCTTAGCATGCAAATTCAACCAAAATTTGTAGCAATGTGGCTCAACAATTAAAAAACAGAAAAAACGAAAAATCAGACTTTGTTACTTTACAATGTGCATGCAAGTTTTGGTGGTCTTCCGCTTTTCTTCTTCACAGTTTATTTCTAGGACAATCACTGAATACAATTTCTTTTATTGAAGCTTCCATAGAGCACAATTTATGCGGTAAAAGTAGCGGTGGCAGACAGAGTGGGCATCTTGTCCAGGTATCTGAGTATCTTTTCTGCCATTTGCCTTGTGTATGCCTCACCATGATGGAAAGCTGTCACCAGTGAAATGGCAAACATCCTATCCTGTGATACAAGAGAAATACAACTTTGTCCACCTTTCAATAAAAACCTCTCAATTATCCAAAATGCCTTCTGCCACAAACTTTCGTTCTTGTGATGTCTCACAGCCTTTAGCACCTGTTGTGTAGCATTCATCGCATTCAGCAGGTTCACACTTCGTTCCACATCAACCTTATCATCCAGTAATGTAGATATTGCAGATAATGTAGATTCAACCACCTCAGCATTCCGGTGGTCGAGGCATGCTAACAGCCTTGGAACTGCCTTTGCTTCAATCAAGCAAAAGGTATCCTGTTTGGAGCAGACACCTTTATGAACTGGACAGAGCTGTATCTGTATTTTACTTGACGAACAGGAGGCTAAAGACTGCGGCAGGCAGAATAGGTTGAGAAACCTTTCTCTCTTCAGCTTTGGTGGCTGTGTAAGATGTATCGATTGTGACGAGAGCTTCTCTAGTCCTGTTGCAGCTAACCTTAAAACTTCGTCACTTGATGTTTCTGCAACCAGATCAGTTAACATTGTGGTGAAGTTGTGATTAATTGCCAGGAACAACATTTGTGAATCATATAATGTCGCTGTGAATCTGACTAGTACGCCGACCAGCCCTTCCAAGTACAAACTTGTGTACCTGTTATGTCTTGCTCCACTTTGTTGGGCTTGATTGATTGATTCTACGATTTTAGGAACCGTGTTCTTGCTGAGCAAAGCAGTATTGAGTGTGAGGTTCTGATGGGGAAGTTTAGCCAAGAAAGAGACAGATAAAGCCTGCCTTTCAGTAATCTGACCAGGGTCAGCTGGGCTTTGGATAAGGTCCTCAGGGAGGCCATGTGTTTTGCAGAGTCTTTCAATTAGAAAGTGCCCTATATGAGATGAGAGAAGAGTGAGGAGTTTAATAGCTGCAGTTGCAATTTCATGACTTGGGTTGCTGAGGAACTCAACAAGTATGTAGCTTGCATCACTTTCCTTAACAGCCGACACAACTGGAGCAGCTGACTTGGTGGATTTTATTAGACAAGTGAGGATCCTGATAAGATTGAGGTTCAAATCATCTGGGGTTGAGTTTCTGATCATGTAAATAATGTTGAACACAACATAGCCTGAAGCCATGGTGTGGCCTTGTTTGGTTGCTGGCAGGTTCTCAAGCGCAAGCCCGAAGGCCCCGGACTCAAGTAGGTTGGCTAATATTCCAGAAGCTTCTCTGACCGAGTCCATTGATTCATTGTGTATTTGCTTTTTGAACATTTCTTCTACCAAAATTTGTACTATCCCGGCATCTACAAGTATCTTTCCATTGGGGTGATAAGAGGAGATTTGCAGAAGTGCTTTGAAGGCTGCTTTCCTTGACAACAGATCTCCACTGTGCAGCATATGAATCAGAAAAGGAGATGCTCTCTCAGCCACGTAGGTCTGGTTGTCATCTTCAAGTATTATGTCACTGAGGTAGGTTGCGATCTCCAGTTTCCTTTCCTCAGATCCTGCTCATGAAAACCATCATTTTTCTTAATGTCTAGATTGCTATAAGTTAACTTGAAGTTCATGCATAGATTCTTAAAGATATTTAAGTTCTCTTGTCTGAATGTAGTGACTGCTCCTAAGTAGGTTTTGGTGTACACACTAATCAGGTTGATTTTGTCATGGCTCAAAATGATGAGTAAAGAAATCTACAGCTTACCTTGAATTAAATTATTAAGTAGTGGTTCTAAATATCCATATTCTACCATCAACTTGATGTTGTTAGGACACTGCTCCATATTTCTTAAAACTTGATCTGCTGCCTCAGAAGCAAAGGTGTCCGTACATCTGTGGTATTTGGTTTGAATTAGCATCAAAATTCCGCCAGTTACCAAACCCATTTTCTCTGCAATAGATTGGGACTTGGAAAGCTCTATTAGGAGCAGCAATGCAGCATGTCTAATTGGTTGGTAGCTGCTGGATAGCATTCTCATAGTTGTCGAAATGGCAGGTGTCCTACCGATCAGCTCCTACATATATGTAGATATATAATCAAATAAATAGCAGCCATTTTATCAAATGGATCTTGGGCTGCACTTGTGCATTAAGCTGTGAGGTCACATGCTGTATATTGGATCGAATGAAGAAGGCTCCTCTGTCAATTTTTTTTGAAGAGGGGGGGGTCTTTCAGTAGAGGTAATGTCATTATCCACTATTGCAGATAGCTCACAAACTCACTTAAATTTTTTTCACCGTCAGGTAATGGTGAGCTAAAAGGCAAATGATTCACTAAATTATCCTCTATTTCTTTGATGCAAAGTAGTAGGCAGTCCATGCTTTTAAAATCTAGGGTCAAATGGGAAACAACATTTGAACCCCTCATTGGGTCTCCCAAAACCATGTCCAGATAGGTCTGTGGTATGGGTTTTGATAGAAGGAAAATTGTGGATTTCTCTTGTGATTGTCACGCTGCATGCACCTGTTAACTTCTCTTTGTTTGATTCAATCTTGAATCATTATGGCCATTGATATATTACATTTTTGTCAATCTAATATTCCTAATTGTTAGCACAATTGTTAGTGGACCTTGGGATCCTATTCGCATTAAGAGCAGTCTTCTGTTGGTGGTGTGCAAAGACGTTCAGAGGAACAGTTTTGTTATGGGACATCTCTTTAATGGTCTTCTAACTGCAACCTAATTTTGCTATCTATAAGAAATTA
>NCQV01078778.1:5112-35499 GCA_002740545.1 Lophocereus schottii | reverse complement strand
AATCAATTTTGAATATACACATGAATTAGACAAATTTGTAGCAAAGCCATTTTGAACTAAAGAGCTATCAAACTTTTCAAACCACTGTTTAGGAGTCTGCTTTAGACCGTGGGAGACTTTGTCTGTGTACACACCTTGGCCCCTTGACGAGGTACCTCACAACCCTCAGGTTGCGTCATGTGAATTTCTTCCTCTAAGTCACCATTAAGAAATGCTGTTTTGACATGCATTTGATTTACAACAAGATCAAAAACTGTAACTGAAGCAATTAGAGTTCTACTGGTGGCTATTTTTGTCACAGGAGAGTAGGTGTTACAATAATCTATTCCCTTTTCCTGGTCAAAGCCCTTAATAACTAACCTGGCCTTATATTTATCAATTGAACCATCAGACCTCAGCTTCTTTTTTAAGATCCACTCACTGCTAGTAGGTCTACAACCCGTAGCAAGTCAGTCAATTCCCATGCTTTGTTTGACTCGAGAGAATCTATTTTACTCTTAATAGCTTCTCTCCAGAAGCTACCATTTGTGGACCTTACAGCCCCTTGATAGGTTTTGGGATCTCCCTCAATCAAGAAAATGAACACCAATTCTTCAGTTATGACATCTATATCCAAGTTGTCAAAGGTTTCTGCTAGGAAAGCAGTGATAAAGTTGGGTCCAAAATTGGTTTTAGTTCTAAGTCTCTTACTTTTTCTAGGTTCCGTCACTACGACTCTATCATGAGAACTAGAAGTAGGTAAGTTAACATTTTCCGGCACAGCATCAGATACCACATTAGGTGCCTTCTTTTTCAGAGGAAAAACATACTCAAAGAATTCTGCATCTCTATATTCAGAAATAGAGTAATCACTTATTAACATGAATCTATAAGTAGCACTGTTTTGAGCATAGCCAATAAAGACAGCATCAAAGGTCTTAGGGCCTATGTTGGTGCATTTATGACTAGGTAAAGCAACCTTAGCTAAACACCCTCGTACTTTCAAATAACTCAAGTTACGGACATACCCTTTCCATAGTTAATATGGGGTCTGGTCTAACTTTTCATGAGGGACTCTATTGAGGATAAAACAGGCAGTTAATATAGCCTCCCCGCACAAATTAATAGGCAACCCTAAACTAATAAGCATGGCTTTCATCATTTCCTTAAGGGTACGGTTTTTCCGTTCAGCTACGCCATTTTATTGAGGGGTATAAGCAGCACTACTCTCATGTATAATGCCATTTTTCTCACGTAAAATAGTAAAGGAGTTTGTATCATATTCCCCAACTCTGTCAGACCAAAGTCTCTTGATTTTCCGGTCTAATTAATTCTCAACTTCTGCATTGTATTTCAAGAACATTTCCTTAGCCTCATCTTTAGACTTAAGGAGGCAAACTTTGGTATATTTAGAGAAATCATCTACAATGGTAATATATCATTTCTTTCCTCCCTTACTCATTGTGTTCTTAAAGTCTACCAAGTCTGAATGCACAAGTTTAAGCAACCCAGTCTTTCTAGTTGTTATACACTTTAAAGGTTTTTTAGCACATTTTGCTTCCACACAAATGTGAAATTTTGAACAATTTTGTGTGTTAATGTTAGGAATTAACTGCATATTTAGTAGTTTGTTTATTGAAGTGTAATTAATATGACCAAGTCTACCATGCCACAAATCCACAGACTCAGTAATATAAACAGAAGTGGAAGCATTTCCATTAGCAGCATCAGAGGTAACATTTAGAAGAAAAAGCCCCCCACTACTATAAGACTTCCTAACAAAAACCTTATTACGAAGAATGACAATTTTTCCAATTTTCTGGCTCACCTTAAAACTGGCAACATCAAGGCGGCTACTGGAGACTATGTTTCTACAAAGGGAAGGTACATATAGCACATTGTTTAAGCATAAGGATTTTCCAGAAGTAAATTTAAGAAGTACTTTCCCATCACCCATAACACCAGTGGTGTCAACATTGCCCATAAAGACATGTTCGCCACCAGCAGCATCTTCAAAGTCACGCATCAGATCCTTGTTAGCACGGAAATGCCTTGCTACTCCGGTGTCCAGAATCCATTCTATGGAGTTAGACACCAAGTTGATGTCTAGCATCCCTGCACAAAAAATCTTAGTATCTTCAGTCAGATTGACCTGTGCAGCAGCTTGTCCAGTGGACATCTGGTTCATTTGATTAGCTCCTTTATAAAGGTTGTACTGATATGCCTTGTTGCCTGGTTTGCCAAAAACATAACAGACAACTTTCGGCTTCTGGATCTCGCTATTTGTTCTTTTCAGCTGGTTTTGATGTTGGGATTGCTTCTGATCCTTCTTATTTTGCCCTTTGAACCTGTCTCTATTGGAAGGCACAGGAGAATCAATAAGATTAGCTTTAGCTGAATTTAGGGACAGGGAAGACATCTTATCTTTTAGTCAATTTGCCTCTTCAGTCCTCATATGACTGATCAATTCTTGTAGGGTTAGGTCTTTCTGTTTGTGCTTCAGGGGATTTCTGTAGTCGCTCCAAGTTGACGGAAATTCAATTTCTCGATCAGAACATTTGCTTGCAAAATTTCGCGCTTCTTCACGCCTTCATTCAGCTCCTCAGCACACAGATTCTCGTAGGCATGATCTTGTTCCATAATCAGTTTGTCATCAATGATCTGGAACTATAGCCACCTGCTGATGACATATTTCCTTTTCCTGGCATCATCTAAGCCATATTTCGCCTCCACTTTGGTCCATATGGTCTTTGTAGATTTGAAGTTGACAAATAGATCAAACAGAGGATTTGACATGTTCCGCAAATAGCTTCGAGCTAGTTTATTGTCTTTTCCAGTTTCTTCGGTGCAGCCTCATCGAGTGGAATGGCAGGCGTCTTCGGGGTAGTGGGAGCGGAGAGAGAGCTCTCAGCGTCAATAAATTGGGAAGTATTGTCACCCTGAAGATGTTCAGAGGATAGAACATAATCAATCTCAAGCTATTCAAAGCACAGGAGTAATTTCTGGGACCATCGTTTGTAGTTAGTTCCATCAAGGGGCTCAATTTTGTATAGTTATGGGAGATTTTTCGAGAATAATGCGAGCAATGGCTGGAAACCGAGAGAATAAATTGAGCTATGGATAAACCAATGCCCTGAAAGCGATTACCGCTCTACTACAATGCAGATCGCGACAGCTGGTCGCTCCCCAAGATTAACTCAGTACTCTTGGACGCATGCACTTCACCGCCAAGAGCTTGGAATATACAGTGAGAATAATCCCTAGAAAACTCAGAGGGAACAAGAGGAGTGTGTGCGTTGGTGGTGAGGATGTGCTACTAAGCCCTCTATTTACAGGGGAAAACATAGCTGTTGAAAAGCCATTGAGATGGCCTAGAAAAAGGTTGGATACCAGGCAAGGATCAAGCAGCATTCAAAGCATGAGAGGAAAATCAGAAAGACTGCATAATGGAGGGAGTGATTTTCGGAAGACCAACATAATCTGTTACAGAAAAACATATTAAACCGATTTCTTCCAAAATGTTAAGATAGGCCCCACAACCCACAACCCGCGGCTCGAGCTGCACCCAGTCGGGACCAGACGGGCGGGCGGCAGTGGCACGCGTGCATGGTTGCCCAAGACACTGTCAACCCCATAAGTCATAGTCTTAAGTTATTCAACAAAAGCAAAGAAGATGAGATATATAAACCCCTCCAAACACCCCCTAAAGTTCCATGTGGGACAAATGTAAGAGAGAGAGAGACAGAAAGGGAGAAAGGCTTGAACGCCTTGTTGCCATTGCCATTACCCTAACAGTCCTCCACTAATGGCATGCAAGGCAAAATGGTTTAGGAAAAGAATTCTCGGTGAAAGTGGGTTAGATACTTAAGCATCAATATATTTTGATTTGAATTGACACATTAGTGATGTGAGGCAACAACCAATAGTCTAGCTAGTGAACTATGTCTTGAACTAGAAAGACCTTGATTAAGACCGCCCACAACACATATCAGCCCTTAAGACACTGCATACTCCACGATAGGCATACTAGCGCTTTTATGGCTAGGCACACACCTTGGATCTCATAAGTGCTCTGGAGAGACAGCCTAGTTCTCTCATAGAAGGCGGCTAAACCTTCACACTTGCGTAGGTAATTCCATCAAGTCTATCTGAACATAGACCACCATAACTATGGCTATGGAATTATTAAGAGTATAATATAGCTCAACCTCACAATCAAACGGTGAATTCATTAAGTACTTCTCACTAGCACTCCCACAATGGGTATGAATCCATTAAGAGTGTTAGCTCATCCTCTAAGCACTACCACACACCATATGGATAGGGATGTAGTGCATCTTTAAGATTTGTATGGTTTCATTTGACCACTAATGGGTATCCACCATACCACTTTAAGCCATAGGCTTAAGTCCTATCCCCCTCGACGTTTCCAGCACCACTCGTCTTGTCAACCCATTAGTAAGAGGATCCGCCAAATTCTTCGCGGATCTCACCTACTGTAGGGATATGACCCCATGTTTCAGCAATTGTTTCACAGCACTATGTCCAATACAGATATGTCTCCTCTTTCCATTATAGACACTGTTATACGGCACTCCTATTGCCGCCCACGAGTCATAATGTACGGAAATGGGTGTCTCTTGTTTTTCCTATAGTGGCACGTCTGCTAATAGACCCTTGGGCCATTCCACTTCCTAACCTGTCAACTCAAGAGCAACAAATTCAGGTTCCAAGATAGAGCAGGCCATACAAGTCTGTTTCGTAGACTTCCACCAAATAGCCTCTCTACCTAGAGTAAATACATAACCGCTAGTAGAACTTCATCATTATCAGAAAGCCAGTTTACATCACAATATCCTTCTAGTATAGCGGGAAATTTGTTAAAGTGCAAACACCAATCAATTGTACCTCTAAGATACTTAAGCAAATGAGGAAATGCATCCCAACGTTATTGGCCAGGGTTATGTGTATAGCGACTTAACCTACTTATGGCATAGGCAATGTCAGGATGAGCAAAGTTCATGAGAAACATTACACTTCCTATAATTTTAGCATACTCAGTTTGGGACACACTAGGTCCTTTGTTCTTTTTCAAATGCATGCTAGGATCATAATGGGTTCTCACCGGTGTTACATCAAAATAGTTAAATATCTTTAACACTTTTTCAATGTAATGTGACTGACATAATGAAAAGCCAGTGTTGGTTTTTCAAATCTTAATCCCTAAGATCACATCTGCTTCTCCCATGTCTTTCATTTTAAAAAGAGAAGATAATAGCTTTTTAGTCTCATTAACAACAAGCAAATTTGTGCCAAACATTAGCATAGCATCAACACAGAGATGTATAAGTACACAATCTGATCCAATCAATTTTGAATATACACATGAATCAGGCAAATTTACAGCAAAGCCATTTTGCACTAAATAGCTATCAAACTTTTCATAGCACTGTTTGGGAGCCTACTTTAGGCCGTAAGAGACTTTATCAGTCTGCACACCTTGTCCTCCTGACCAGGTATCTCACAACCCTCAAGTTAGGCCATGTAAATTTCTTTCCCTAAGTCACCATTAAGAAATGCTATTTTGACATCCATTTGATGTACAACAAGATCAAGAATTGCAGCTAAAGCAATTAGAGCTCTAATGGTGGCTATTTTGATCACAGGAGAGTAGGTGTTAAAATAAACTATTCCTTTTTTCTGGTCAGAGCCCCTAATAATCAATCTGGCTTTATATTTATCAACTGAACCATCAGACCTCAACTTCTTTTTGAAGATCCACATAGACCTACAGTGCTTAGGCACGTCAGTCCCATGTTTTGTTTGACTCGAGAAAATCTATTTCACTCTTAATAGCTTCTCTCCAGAAGGTAGCATATATAGACCTTATAGCCTCTTGATAGGTTTTGGGATCTTCCTCAATCAAGAAACTAAACACCAATTCTTCAGTTATGACATCTGTATCTAAGTTGTCAAAGGTTTCTACTAGGACAGTAGTGATAAAGTCGGGTCCGAAATTGGTTTCAGTTCTAAGTCTCTTGCTTCTTCTAGGTTCAGTCACTACGACTCTATCATGAGAACTAGAAGTAAGCAAGTTCACAATTTTAGGCACAACATCAGATACCACATTAGGTGCTTTCTTTTTCAAAGAAAAAACATACTCAAAGAATTCTACATCTCCATATTTAGAAATAGAATAATCTCTTAATGACATGAATTAATAAACAGCACTGTTTTGAGCATAGCCAATAAAGATGGCATCAAAGGTTTTAGGGCCTATGTTGGTGTGTTTGTGACTAGGTAAAGTAGCATTGGCCAAACACCTCCACACTTTCAAATAACTCAAGTTAGGCACATACCCTTTCCATAGTTCATATGGGGTCTAGTTTAACTTTTTATGAGGGACTGTATTGAGGGTAAAACGAGCAGTTAATACAACCTTTCCCCATATATTATCAGGCAACCCTGAGCTAACAAGCATAGCATGCATCATTTCCTCATGGGTATGGTTTCTTCATTCAGCTACGTCATTTTATTGAGGGGTATAAGGGGCACTAGTCTCATGTATAATGGCATTTTTCTCACAGAAACAGTCAAGGAGTTGGTATCATATTCCCCACCTTTGTCAAACCTAAGTCTCCTGATTTTTTGATCTAATTGATTCTCAACTTCTGCTTTGTATTTCAAGAACATCTCCTCAGTCTCAACTTTAGACTTAAGGAGTTAAACTTTGGTATATTTAGAGAATTCATCTACAAAGGTAATATACCATTTCTTCCCATCCTTACTCATTATATTCTTAAGGTCTGCTAAATTTGAATGCATAAGTTCAAGCAACTCAGTCTTTCTGGTTGTTATAGACTTGAACAATTTTGTGTGTTAATTTAGGAATTAGTCGCACATTCCTTAGTTTGTTTATTGAAGCATAATTAACATGACCAAACCTGCCATGCCATAAATCCATAGACTCAGCAATATAAATAGAAGTGGAAGTATTTCCATTAGTAGCATCAGAGGTAACATTCAGAACCAAAAGCCCCCCACTATAATAACCCTTCCCAACAAAAGCCCCATTACAAAGAATAATAATTTTTCTAGCTTTCTGGTTCACCTCAAAACCAGCAACATCAAGGAGGCTACTAGAGACTAAGTTTCTACAAAGGGAAGGTACATATGGCACATTGTTTAAGCATAAGGATTTTCTAGAAGTAAATTTAAGTACTTTCCTTTACCCATAACTCCAACGATGGCAACATTACCCATAAAGACATGTTCGCCATCAGGAGCATCTTCAAAGTCTTACATCAGATCCTTGTTGGTGCAAAAATGCCTTGTTACTCCAGTGCCTAGAATCCATTTTATGGAGTTAGACACCAAGTTGAACTCCAGCGTCACACAAGAAATCTCAGTATCTTCAGTTAGATTGGCTTATGTAGCAGGTTGTCCGGTAGAGTTCTGGTTCATCTGACTAGCTCCTTTGCAAAGGTTGCATTAATATGCCTTGTGGCCTGGTTTACCACAAACATAACAGACAACCTTTGGCTTCTGGATCTTGCTATTTGTTCTTTTCAGCTGGTTCTGATATTTGGATTGCTTCTGATCCTTCTTATTTTTTCCTTTAAACCTACCTCTGTTGGATAGCACAGGAGATTCAATAAGCTTAGCTTTAGCTAAATTTAGGGACAAGGAAGACATCTTATCTTTTAGTTGATTTGCCTCTTCAGTCCTCACATGACTAATCAGTTCTTGTGGGGTTAGGTCTTTCTTTTTGTGCTTCAGGTGATTTCTATAGTGGTTCTAGGATGGCTGAAATTTCTCGATCAGAACATTTGCTTGCAAAATTCCAACATATTTATGCCGTCATTAAGCACCTCAGCACACAGGTTCTCGTAGGTATCAACTTATTCCATAATCGGTTTGTCATCAATGATCTGGAACTGTAGCTACTTGCCAACGATGTATTTCCTCTTCCCGGCATCATCTAAACCATATTTCATCTCCAGTTTGGTCCATATGATCTTTGCAGATTTGAAGTTGACAAATAGATCAAAAAGAGGATTTCACATGTTGTTCAGCAAATAGCTTCGAGCCAGTCCATTGCCTTTTTCCAGTTTCTTCTTTGCAACCTCATCTAGTGGAATGACAGGCATGTTCAGTGCAGTAGGAGTGTAGAGAGCGCTCTCAGCATCAATAAACTAGGAAGTATTGTCTCCGTCAAGATGTTCAGAGGACATAACATAATCAATCTCAGGCTATTCAAAGCACATGAGTCATTTCTGGGACCATCATTTGTAGTTAGTTCCATCAAGGGGCTCGATTTTGTGGAGTTCTAGGAGATTTTTCGAGAATGATGCAGCCATTGCAGAAGTAATCGCTCTCAAATTGTTGGAAAATAATGCGAGTAATGGCTGGAAACCGACAGAATAAACTGAGCCGTGGATAAACCATTGCCTTGAAAGCAATTACGAGTCGACTACAATGCATATCACTACAGCCGGTTACTCCCCAAGGTTAACTCAGTACTCTTGGACACGTGCACTTCGCGGCCAAGAGCTTAGAATATATAGTGAGAGCAATGCCCAGAAAACTCAGAGGGAAGGAGAGAAGTGTGTGAATTGGTGGTGAAGACGTGCTGCTAGGCCCTCTATTTATAGGGGAAAACATAGCTTTTGAATAGCCATTAAGATGGCATAAAAAAGGCTGGATACCAGGCAAGGATCAAGCAGCATTCAAAGCATAGGAGGAAAATCAGGAAGACTGCATTATGGAGAGAGTGATTTTTGGAAGACCAATATAATCTGTTACAGAAAAACATGTTGGAGAGATTTCTTCCAAAAAGTTAAGATAAGCCCACCACCCATAGCCTGTGGCCCAGGCCGCGCCCAGCCCAGACCAAATGGGTGGGCGGTGGCGGCGCGCGCGCGTGCGGTCGCCTTAGACACCCTCAACCCCATAAGTCATAGTCTTAAGTTATTCAACAAGAGCAAGGAAGATGAGATATATAAACCCCTCAAAACAACCCCAAAAGTTCTATGTGGGATAAATGTAAGAGAGAGAGAGAGAGAGAGAGAGAGAGAGAGAGAGAGAGAGAGGGAGAAAGGCTTGTTGCCATTACCATTACTCTAACAGTACTCTCTCTTCCAATACAAGCCCTATTGACCAAGCTTCATCGTAACCTTCCCTACCTAACCACCATGAAAAACTTATCGCCACGATTGTGCCAGTTGATGGTGGCCTTGAACAACCGTCCCCCTTATCAACCCATCCCGTCGACATATACTCGATCCCCGCCCCTTCAACTATCATCTTCAAAACTAATGCCCACCATGATGACAATAGCCCTGCTACCAGCCACCAATCAGGCTCACAGCATACTCCCGTCGGCGGTAACGACTCACCTTAACAGTACCAATTATGGCCTACCCCCTTTATTTTTCAATTCAAATCTGCCCATATATCTTCTATGTCCTCCGCACCAAGCACCGATGCATGTCAACCCTACCCTCAATCTCTTCCAACATTCCCCACCCCTGCGCTGTGGCCGCTCCTGGCAGAATTGAAATGCCCTCCTAGAGGGGCCGCCGACAACCAGATGCACCAAATGATCACCATCCAACACATTCTGAATCCTCCAACTTAGAATTACACAGATCCCAAAATCCCTGCATTTCGGCCTCCCCAAAGCAATTCAGTGTGAAAAACGTCGGAGAGCACGGGGCCGAGACGCGTATGACCTACCTCAGAAGCCTAGTTCAATGCTTCAATCTGACGTATCCTTGTCTGGTTTAGAAATTGGTAATCTTCTTTGACTTCCCAATGGACCATCTACCTCGCATAAGAATAGCTCTGAGACTAATGCCATTCCTGGTGCCCAGGTCTCGAAACCCTTGGCATGCTCATCATAGGAACCCGAGCAATCTCACCATTCGTACTTACGATCGACGTGTAAAAGAAGTGACGCCATTGCATCTACAACAGATAAATATGAATAGTAAAAATAGAAAAATTTTGGTGTAGAATGTTCGGCGAAGCTCATCAGTCAATTTCTTTATGTTTCTTCTTGATTTACTTGGGGAACATAAGCCTGCTATCCTGGTTCTCAGGAAGCAACCCCACTTGATCAGGCAGTTAAAAGAGCCTAGCAGAGGTATGTTTTTTCAGATTTTAAATTTGTTCAGCCTATGAGCCGTAGAGGTGGAATATGGTCCTTCTGGAAACACCCAGTTCAAACGCTTAAATTTGTTTCTCCTAAACCCTACCTGTTTCATAGCTTGATCGCGATGGCACCGGATGGGCCTGAAGTGGTGTTTTCGGCAATGCATATGCCTTATTCTTCCCAAAATCGCCCATAGTTCTAGAATCATCTAGCCCAGGATCATCTGTCTCTAAACCATCCGTGGATGGTTATTAGTGATTTAAATACTATTACCTTTGCTCATGAGAAGTGAGGAGGCGGGCCCGTTCGCCTCTCTAAAAGCCGTGCCTATTTAAATTTTGTTAATAATTCATCTCCTATTGATTTGGGCTTCTCTGGGCCCATTTTACATGGGATAATGGGCGTTCAAGGGCTAGAAATATCCAAGAACGTTTGGGCCGAGTATTGGTAAATCCTAGTTGGTTACAAGTTTACCCACATACCCAGGTAACTCACCTACTTCAGTTATATTCTAATCATAGCCTATCCTAGTTAATTTGTAGCCCGGATATAATCCTATGACTCCTCCTTTTTGAGGTTTAGTAGCTTGGACTCAGCATGATGATTTTGCCAAATTTATCCAAAAGTGTTGGACCCCACATCAGTTGATTTCGCATAATATTAAACTGTTCCAAACCAATTCCCCACTACGGTAGAGGTCAATTTTTGGTAACGTTGGGTAGAAGAAGAGAAAGATTCGGGCTAGACTCTTAGGGATTCAACCAGTTTTAGGATGTAGATCTAGCCCTTTTTTAGAGAAGCTCTAATCTGATCTTAGCCAACTGTATGATAGACTTAGTAGTATGGAAAAAAGTATTTGGGCCCAAAGAGCTAACGTTAATAATGTCCTCTATAAGGACCTTAATACTAAGTATTTTCATATGCTATTCAAGATCTATCAAACTAAGCACCATATAACTATGCTCAAGGATAATAATGGGTAATGGGTTATAGATCACGATGCGCTTGCCCAATTAGTACCTGATCATTTTAGGAATTTCTTTCAAGACATTGAATCAACTGTGCAGGTGGATTTTCAACCCATAGTCTCGCCTATGCTTATTGAGGGACTTGGCGGGTTGGATGATCCATTCTCAGTACAGGAAGTTAAATGGGCCTTGCTTGGTATCAATTCTTATAAGGCGCCTGGGCCGGATGGGGTCCAAGCCCATTTCTTCAAGTATGGCTGGACTTTAATCCAAGGCCCTTTACTGCAATTTGCCAACTAGGTTTTTACTAACCCAAATGATATCAAAGACATCAATTGAACCTTTATTTCACTTATTCCTAAGAAAGAGTTAGTTGAGGTAGTGGCAAAATTCCGCCCCATTAGCCTTTGTAATACAGTTTATAAGATTATTTCTAAATTAATTATTAATCACATTAAAAACTTTTTAGATAAATATATTAGTCCTTGCCAATTCAGTTTTATCCCTGGAAGGAATATTATTGATAACATTATTTTAGTTAAAGAAATTCTCACTCCATTACCTGGAACAAAAATAAGACTAAACCAATGGCTATTAAGGTTGATCTATCTAGGGCTTATGATAGCTTAGAATGGCATTTTATTAAGGAAACCTTGCAGTTTTTTGGGGTTTTCTACCAAACTTAGCAAACTTATCATGAGTTGCATAACTAGTACCATGCAAATCCTTTGGCATGGCCAACTAGGACCTAGTTTTCATCTGCTTGGGGAATTAGACAAGGAGATCCATTATCTCCATGTATTTTTATTCTATGCATGGAACTATTATCTCAGCTCATTGAAGTTGAGATCACTCAGCATCAATGGATTCCGTTCAAACTTCGTAATTTTCAGGTGTCACATCTCCTCTATGCTGATGTTATTATTTTATTTGGGCGAGCTTCTTTACATAATTTACGTAATATGATTTCTACTCTTAGGAAATTTGGCGCTAAGTCTGGGTTGGGGATTAATGTAATGAAATCCCGTCTCATCTTCCCTAAAGCCCTTCATCATAACCTTCATAGGATTCTATCTCATTCTGTGCACATACCTGCTTCCACATCATTTGGGAAATATTTGGGAATTCCTCTTATTACACACAAACCAAAAACGATTGATTATGAAGAGTTGTTGGCCAAATTCAACAAACGCCTAGCAAGTTGGCAGACAAAGTTTATTAATTTTGCTAGGTAGGTGGCCTTGATAAAATATGTGCTCTCCTCTTTGCCTATTTATCATATGCAAACAACCCTTATCCCTCTTGAAACTATTCAAGGTATAGAGCAAATTATGCGATAGTTTTTATGGAACAAAATTGATAATGCTAGGTATTACGCTCCCATTAGTTAGAAAATGATTTGTTGGCCACTATATAGTGGGTGTTTGGGTATTAAAAATCTCGCTCAATGCAATCGTGCTTTTCTTTTGAAACTGCTATAGGTTTGCTATCAAAAACCTAATATCCCTTAGTATAGTTTATGTGGGCTAAATATCTTCCTAACTCTAAGTTAGATTTTGCTAAAGCTAAAGCGCACCATTCCCCGTTTTGGAAGAGCCTTATTAGCTTGAAAGAGCACCTCTTCAATAACCTGTGTATTAAAATTGGAAATGGAAGATCTACCTCTTTTTGATTTGATAAATGGCTCCTATTTGGAGAGCTAACGAGTCAAATGGAGGCTGATTCCCCTGATCCCTGTGCACATGTGAGAGTCAGTTATTTCCTATCGGATGGGTAGTGGAATGTTTAGAGGCTTCAAAGATGGGTTCTTCCCAATTTCCTCCCTTAGATTTTGTCATGCCCCTCGCAGTCTGATCCTTCACATGATGATGTAGTCAAATGGGGACGGTCTTCATTTACGAAATTTTCTATGACAGGAGCCCATCATGCTCTGTATTCTATGCCCCCAACCCCTGATCATTTAGCAAAAATGATTTGGAAAATCCAGGTACCTGCCAAGGTGAAATTTCACATGTGGTAACTCCATCAGGAATCTCTCCTTGTGGTGGTCATGCCACACACCTTAATCCCTAACATTTCGACAGAATGTATGGTTTGTGGTCATCCTACAGAGGACAATCTGCACTTATTTTGGGATTGTTCCTTTATAAGTGCCACATGGTCCAAGTTTCTACCCAATACCTCCTTCAGACATTATGAATTGTTTTTTAGCTTAGATTGGCATGCTTGGTTAAGTTTTAATCTTGATAAGCGTTTACTACCTCACTAGTTGTCTAAATTTGTTATTATTCCGTGGCATGCTCGGTGTTGTTGCAACAAATGTGCATTTTATAAGGTATGTTCCCTACCTAAGCCTATATGGCATCGTATTTATCGGGATATAATTGATATAAGCCTTTTGCAGGACCACCTTTATAATACTGAACAGAGAATTATCTCATGGAAACCTCCTATGTAAGACACCTATAACATCAATTTGGATGTGTTCAGAAGCCCGAACGGAACATTTGCTATTGGTGCTACAATTATGTAGGATGCTGATTTCAACTGGCTCCTAGGCATCTGAAGAAGGATCATCTCATCATGTATGCTTGAAACTTTATTGATAACACTCAAAGAAGCTTTGGTGCAAGCCTGGGCATATCAACTGGACCATTTGGAAATTGATCTTGGCCACGAACTTATTGATTAGTTGCAAGCAGGTCCTGAGGGTTGTCGTTCTTACCTCCAGGGAACAATCAATAAAGTTAGAGAACTGCTTGATCGGAATTGGACAGTTACTTTTAATCATTCCAAGTGCCCGACTAATATCATTGCTGCGGTGCTTGCCTTCAGTCAGAAGAAGCAGACTGATATCCTGGTGATCCATTCGAACCCGCCTAGTTCCTTACAGCTTGCTCTAAATCTGGATAAAGAAGTGTTCCTATTTGCGTAAAGACTTTAGGCCAAGGAACAAGAGCAATTTGATGATGCTTTGATGGTATTCTACCTAGATGTTTTGGAGACAGTCTCGTTTACTTGTATCAGGGCTTTCTTTAGCTGACTGCCAGCTCCTATATGCTGTTAGTCTGATAGTGTCCTCATTTTTACTTCTACGATGCTAATTTAGGAATTCTAGTTTTCCCTATTTTTTGTCTGGGGATCCTAGTGATCCTAATGATCATGTTTTGTTTAAGTATGGATGCTTATGAATTATATAATTATCCGCTTTTCTTTGGGGAGAAAAACCACCCCATAGTTCAGTTTATTATGTTGTAAAATTCCATGTTAAAAATGCTCTGGTCATACCATTATATTTTCGTCGAGATAAATATGTAATTATATTGTGATTTTTTTGTACGTTTATAATAATTGTCTTTTATTTAGTTCTCGTTGACTAGACTTAAACCATATTACTAGTGTTATAACGGATGTAAGAAAGTATGAACAAATTGACAAATACACAAAGATTTAACGTGGTTCACTAACAATGTGTTAGCTACGTCCACAGGTAGAAGAGAGGGATAGTTTTATTGATGTTGGAATATAGAGATACACATTACATATATAGGGTTTAGGTTTTAGAGCTAACCCTAACCCATATATCATGTACGCCATCAGTTTCGGGGGGCATTACCCTGAACCCCTATCAGGGGCCACGTTGCACCCGAACCCCCAAACCAGGGTGCATTGCCCCTGGACCCCGACTCGTGTACCGGTCAACGAGACCACTGTGCTAGGTCAGCAAAAGGGGGCTCAAAAACAGATTCAAGGCATTCTAACAAATCTCCACCTTGACTTGAATCCTCTCATAGCAGCAACAAATGCACCATAACAGTGTCAGATCTCTTCTGCCTCGGATTTTGCTCTCCAAGAGGCAAATTAACAGCTTTCAACATTTAACAAGTCCAGACAATGTTAGAACTTGCTGACTAGAACCGGCTTAGTGAACATATCGGTGGGATTATCAGCAGTACCTACTTTCTTTACTTGAATTCTCTTTTCACTTCTAGGAAATGATATCGAACATCAGTGCGTTTGGTCCTTTTATGGTGAACTTGATCCTTGGCTAAACATATTGCACTCAAGCTATCACAGCATATGGCAGCCTAAGCATGGGGTAGACCAAAATCACTAAGCAGTCCTTTTAACCAGATTCCCTCCTTAGCTGCTTCTGTCAGTGCCATGTACTTAGCTTCTGTAGTAGACAAAGTAACGGTGGGCTCCAACGTTGCCTTCCAGCTTACAACAGAACCTCCAAGAGTGAAGACATAACCAGTCATTGATCTCCTGCTGTCCACATCTCCAGCACAAACAGAATATGAATAATCTGTCACCAAACACTGGGTATTACCTCCGTAGATGAGACCAATGTCAGATGTGCCTCTTGGATAGCGAAAAATCCTCTTTAGAGCTTGCCGATGTTCCTTACCAGATTCTCCCATGAACCTATTAATAACACTAATAGCATGTGCAAGGTTAGGTCTCGTATAGATCGTCACATACATGAAACTCCCTATTGCACTAGTATAAGGAACTCGAGACATGTAATCCTTTTCTTTAGCAGTTTTAGGAGCAAATGTAACAGATAGGTGGGCATTTGCAGCACTTGGGGTATCTATCGATTTTACTGTAGACATGCCGAATCTTGACAATATCTTCTTAATATTGCCCTTCTGTGATAAGAAAAGCTTTTTCTAACTTCTATCCTAATAGATCCCCATACCCAAAATTTTCTCTGCTGAACCCAGATCCCTCATCTCGAACTCCGCACTTAGGAGACCTTTTAGTTACTAAACATCAGATTTGTGTTCTGCAGCTATCGGTATATCATCAACATATAGCACCAAATAAATAAACGAACCATTTGTTGCCTTGTTGTGATATACACAACAATCGTGTGGACTCCTCTTATACCCGAGCTGTATCATGTAGGTGTCAAACCTCTTGTACCACTGCCCTGGTGACTGCTTTAGTCCATAAAAGGACTTCTTCATATGATAGGCATATTCTTCTTTCCCAGGAACGTGGAAACCATTTGGTTGAGCCATGTATATATCTTCTTCTAGCTCTCCATGTAAGAAAGCTATCTTCACACATAGTTGCTCAAGCTCAAGATCCTGATGTGCCACCGTTGCTAATAGTACTTTGATGGAAGAATGTCTCACCACTGGTGAGAAAATCTCAGTGTAGTCTACTCCCTTCTCCTAACAAAACCCTCTTGCAACCACTCGAGCTTTGTATTTGCTACCCTCAGCAGGTGATATCCCTTCCTTCTTCTTAAAAACCCATTCGCAAGTGATGATTTTTCTATCCAATAGTCGTTTCAATAGTTGCCAAGTCTTATTCTTCTGAAGTGGCTCCGTCCCATCACCCGTTGCTGCAATCCATTAGGTAGACTTGGAACATGTGACTGATTCTTTATAGGTGGATGGCCCGTGAGGATACACCTCTTCAGCAACCTATAGTGCGTAAGCCACCTTATCCTCGAAACTGTATTTTGTAGGAGGCTTCCCAAAATTAGCCCTCCGAGAGCGACCAAGAGCTAAGCTATGTGGATTGGCTAGGGGTGTGGGCTCGATTTCTACAAAAGAATGTTGAGCTTCTTCCTGTTGTGGTTCACTCTCATCATGAGTGACTCGGTGCTCCACTTGTTTCTCAACACTACCAGTTTCTGACACAATAACACACTTCACAATAGGGTTAAACATAGAATTTTCATCAAAAACCACATTTCTACTAATAATAACCTTATTTTCTTATAGTGACCAGATTTTGTAACCTTTCACTCCATCCCCATAGCCCAAAAATACTCCCTTCCTGGCTCGAGGTTCCAATTTACCCTCATCTATATGATAATGAACTGGGCAACCAAAAACTTTCAGATTTGAGTAATATGCAGGTTTACCAGACTACATCTCACATGGAGTTTTGAGACGTATGCCTGTGTGATGTCCACGATTGATCAAATAGCACGCTGTATTAACCGCTTCTGCTCAAAACCTTCTAGCCTACCCAGCAATAGAGAGCATGCACGTAGGTCTCTCGAGAAGTGTTTGATTCAGGCGTTTTGTGACGCCATTCTGCTGTGGTGTGTCCCTCACCGTGTGGTGTCTAGCAATCCCATCACTATGACATAACTCATCAAACTCAGATGAATAGAATTCCCGCCTATTGTCAGTGCGCTGTCGCTTATCAAGCAATCGCTTTTGTTCTATGAATTGCTTTTGGAAACTTGGTACGATGTAGCTTTCTAAAAACACAATGCTCACATAACCCAAGATCCGTTACCACCTTGTGACCACAGAGGAGATCACTCTTTGTCAAAATTTGCATCTGTCTTTCACTCATATGACCATGTCTCATATGCCATAACTTAGTCAAGTCATCCTTGTGAACTTCTGAAGATGCAATAGCAGCTGAAATAGATAACGTAGTGCCTTACAGTATATACACAGTACCTCGCTTGACACCCTTCAGAACCCTACCTAAACCCTTGCAGACATACAGAACTCCTCCTTCACCTTAAAAACTAAATCCTTTCTTGTCTAACAGACTTAATGATATTAGATTCTTTGTCATATGTGGAATATACCTGACATTGTACAACATATAGAATTTACCATTATATGTCTGTATCTATATAGAACTAATTCCAGCCACTATGCAAATAGCACTGTTAGCCATAGAAATATTGCCTCCAGTCACCTACTCATAAGTGATAAAGCATTCTCTACGTGGACATATATGGTAAGATGTCCCTAAATCTAGGATCCACACATTAGTATGATGCATAGGTTCATCAGCGACTAGGGCTATATCTTCTTCGAACCAACTATCACCTTCTGCAACACCAACAGTACCTGCTTTTTCTCCTGTTGTTATTCCTGCCTCTTCTTTTTTGATTTTTCTAATGTCCCGTCTCCTTACAGTAGTTGTAGATATCACTAGGTTTAGGACCCTTAGAGCCCGATGGCTTCGATTTCTTCTTCCCTGGATTCCGAGGTCTTTTACCCCCACTGGCTACCAGCCCAACAGCCTTGGTACAAGCACCACCTGTACCAGCCGCCTTATGACGCAGCTCTCTGCTGTGAAGACATGATCTAACCTCTTCCAGAGACACAGTATCTTTCCCAATAACAAAAGATTGCACGAAATTTTCCTATAAGGGTGGGAGAAATACTAACACAATTAGGGCAGCATCCTCATCTTCAATTTTGACCTCAATATTACGTAAGTCTAACAGGATTGTGTTTAATTGATCTAAATGATCTCTTAAAGACATACCTTCCTGCATTTGCAGACCAAACAGACGTTGCTTCAAGAGCAACTTGTTGGTTAAAGACTTCATCATGTATAGACTCTCATGCTTTAACCACAACCCAGCTGCAGTATCTTGGTCTGCGATCTCAGTGATGATATCATCCATAAGACACAGCATGATCGTCGCGTGTCCCTTTTCCTCCCCGTAAATTTGTCAATTTTTGACGTTCAAAGCGGACATCTTTCTCACCAGAATTTGGAAAACCCCAAAGCTTTGATACCAGTTTGTTATAGCGAATGCGAGAAACTATGAACAAATAGACAAATACACATAGATTTAACGTGGTTCACTGACAATGTGTTAGCTAAGTCCACAGGCGGAAGAGAGGGGTAGTTTCATTGATATTGGAATACAGAGATACGCATTACATATATGGGGTTTAGGTTTTAGAGCTAACCCTAACCCATACATCACGTATGTCGTCATTTTCGGTAGCGTTGCCCCGAACCCCTATTGGGCGCCACATTGCGCCCCCAAACCCCAACCCAGGGCGCATCGCCCCTGGACCCCGACTCGGTACCGGTCAGCAAGACCACCATGCTAGATCTGCAAAAAGGGGCTAAAAAACAGATTCAGGGCATTCTAACAAATCTACACCTTGACTTGAATCCCCTCATAGCAACAACAGACGCACCATAACGGTGCCAGATCTCTTCTGCCTTAGATTTTGCTCTCCAAGAGGCAAATTAATAGCTTCCAACATTTAACAAGTCCAGACAATGTTGGAACTTGCTAACTGGAACCGGCTTAGTGAACATATCGACGGGATTGTCAGCAGTACCTACTTTCTTTACTTGAATTTTCTTTTCACTTCTCAGGAAATGAAATCGAACATCAATGTGTTTGGTCCTCTCATGGTGAACCTAATCCTTGGCTAAACACATTACACTCAAGCTATCACAGTATATGGTAGCCTGAGCATGGGGTAGACTAAAATCACTGACCAGTCCTTTTAACCAGATTCCCTCCTTGGTTGCTTCTGTTAGTGCCATGTACTCTGCTTCTGTGGTAGAGAAAGTAACCGTGGGCTGCAAAGTTACCTTCTAGCTTACAACAAAACCTTCAAGACTGAAGACATAACCAGCCATTGATCTCCTGCTGTCCACATCTCCAGCATAATCAGAATCTAAATAACCTGTCACCAAACACTAGGTATCTCCTCCATAGATGAGACCAACATCAGATGTACCTCTTAGATAGCGAAAAATCCTCTTCATAGCTTGCTAATGTTCTTTACCAGATTCCCCCATGAACCTACTAACAACACTAACAGCATGTGCAAGGTTAGGTCTTATATAGACCATCGCATACATCAAACTCCCTACTGCACTAGCATAACGAACTCGAGCCATGTATTCCTTTTCTTCAGTTGTTTTAGGGGCAAATGCAATAGATAGGTGGGCATTTACAGCACAGGTTTTGCTGTGGACATGCCGAATCTTGATAATATCTTCCGAATATAGCCCTTCTGTGACAAGAAAAGCTTCTTCTAACTTCTATCCCTATAGATCTCCATGCCCAAAATTTTCTTTGCTTAACCCAAATCTTTCATCTCGAACTCAGCACTTAGGAGACCTTTCAGTTTCTTAACATAAGATTTGTGCTCCGCAACTATCAGCATATCATCAACATATAGCACCAAACAGGTAAACAAACCATTTGTTGCCTTGTTGTGATATACACAATAGTCGCATGCACTCCTGTTATACCCGAGCTGTATCATGTAGGTTTCAAACCTCTTGTACCACTGCCTAGGTGACTGCTTTAGTCCATACAAGGACTTCTTCATATGACAAACATATTCTTCTTTCCCAGGAACTTGGAAACCATTTGGCTGAGCCATGTATATATGTTCTTCCAGCTTTGCATGTAAGAAAGCTGTCTTCATGTCAAGTTGCTCAAGCTCAAGATCCTGATGTGCCACCATTGCTAATAGTACTCTAATGGAAGTATGTCTGACCATTAGTGAGAAAATCTCAGTGTAGTCTACTCCCTTCTCCTGACTGAACCCTCTTGCAACCACTGGAGCTTTGTATTTGATACCCTTAGTAGGTTATATCCCTTCCTTCTTCTTTAAAACCTATTTGCAGGTTATGATTTTTCTGTCCAACAGCCGTTTCACTAGTTCCTAAGTCTTATTCTTTTGAAGTGACTCAATCTCATCTCCCATTGCTGTAATCCATTGGGCAGTCTCGAAACATGTGAGTGCTTCCTTATAGGTGGGCGGCTCGTGAGGATCCACCTCTTCAGCAACCTGCAGTGTGTAAGCCACCACATCCTCGAAACTGTATTTCGTAGGAGGCTTCTCGAAATTAGCCCTCCGAGAGTGACCAAGAGCTAAGCTATGTGGATTAGCTAGCAGCGTGGGCTCGATTTCTGCAGAAGAATGTTGAGCTTCTTCCTGTTGTGGTTCACGCTCATCATGAGTGACTTGGTGCTCCAGCTGTTTCTCAACACCACCAGTTTCTAACACAATAGCAAACTTCACAGTACGGTTAAACATAGAATTTTCATCAAAAACCCTATTTTCTGATGGTGACTAGATTCTGTAACCTTTCACTCCATCCCCGTAGCCTAAAAATACTCGCTTCCGGGCTCGAGGTTCCAATTTACCCTCATTTATGTGACAATAAATAGGGCAACCAAAAACTTTCAGATTTGAGTAATCTGCAGGTCTATTTGACCACATCTCACATGGAGTTTTGAGACGTATACCTGTGTGAGGTCCATAATTGATCAAATAGCACGCTGTATTAACTGCTTCTGCCCAAAACCTTCTAGCCAACCCAGCATTAGAGAGCATACAGCTAGCTCTCTCCATAAGTGTTCGATTTAGACATTCTACGACACCATTTTACTATGGTGTATCCCTGGCCGTGCGATGTCTAGCAATCCCTTCACTATGATAGAAATCATCAAACATAGATGAACAGAATTCCAGCCCATTGTCAGTGCGCAGCTGCTTGATCTTCTTCCCAGTTTGATTTTCCCCTAGTGTCTTCCGTTGCTTGAAGTTGTTGAACGCTTCACTTTCGTGTTTCATCATAAACAACCAAGACACTCTCGAATAATCATCAATAATTGATAGAAAGTACCTATGACCGCCTAAAGATTCAACACGAGAAGGGCCCCAATAATCCGAATGAATATAATCAATCTTACCTTTTGTTCTGTGAATTTCTTTCGAAAACTTGGTACGATGTAGCTTTCCAAAAACACAATGCCTATATAACCCAAGATTCGTTACCACCTTGTGACCACAGAGGAGATCACTCTTTGCCAGAATTTGCATCCCTTTTTCACTCATATGACCAAGTCTCATATACCAAAACTTAGTCATATCATCCTTGTGAACTTCTGAAGATGCAACAGCAGCTGAAACAGATAGCATAGTGCCTTGCAGTATATACGAAGTACCTCGCTTGACACCCTTCAGAATCCTATCTGAACCCTTCCAGACATACAGAACTCCTCCTTCACCTTGAAAACTAAATCCTTTCATGTCCAATAGACTCAATGATGTTAAATTCTTTGTCATATGTATCTGTATCTGTATAGAACCAATTCTAGCCACTCTACAAACAGCACTGTTAGCCATAGAAATATTCCCTCCTGTCACCTACTCGTAAGTGATAAACCATTCTCTACGCGGACATATATGGTAAGATGCCCCTGAATCTAGGATCCACACATCAGTATGATGCATAGGTTCATCAGCGACTAGGCCATATCTTCTTTGAACCTACTGTCACCTTCTGCGACAGCAACAGTACCTGCTTGTTTCTCTTGTTGTTGTTGCTGCCTCATCTTTTTGGGGCACTGATATTTCCAATGTGTCGTCTCCTTACTGTAGTTATAGATATCACCAGGTTTAGGACCCTTAGAACTCGAAGGCTTCGATTTCTTCTTCCCTGGACTCCCAGGTCTTTTACCCCCACTGGCTATCAACCCAACAGCCTCGATACAAGCACCACCTGTACCAGCCGCGTTATAACGCAGCTCTCTACTATGAACTGATGGTCGAACCTCTTCCAGAGACACAGTATCTTCCCCAGCAGTAAAGATTGCACGAACTTTTCGTATGAGGGTGGGAGAAACTCTAACAGAATTAGAGCAGCATCCTCATCTTCAATTTTGACCTCAATATTACGCAAGTGTAATAGGATTGTGTTTAATTGATCTAAATGATCTCTCAAAGACATACCTTCCTGCATTTGCAGACCAAACAGATGTTGGTTCAAGAGCAACTGCTTCGTTAAACACTTCTTCATTTATAGACCTTTAAGCTTTAACCACAACCTAGCTGCAGTATCCTGGTCTACGATCTCAGTGATGATATTATCTGTAAGACACAACATGATCATCGTGTGTGCCTTTTCCTCTAGACTAGCCATCTCAGCGGTGTTGGTGCCTGGGTCTTTCTTTGTCAGCGGCGCCCATAACCCTTGTTGCTTTAACAGGGCTCGCATCTTAATCTGCTGTGGACTAAAACTGTTCCTCCTCGTAAATTTGTCAATTTTCACGTTTAAAGCAGACATCTTTCCCATGAGAATTCAAAAAACCCTAACGCTCTGATACCAGTTTTTTATAACAGATGCGAGAAGGTATGAATAAATTAACAAATATGCACAGATTTAATGTGGCTTGCTAACTATGTGTTAGCTACGCCCACAGGAAAAAAGGAGGGGTAGTTTTATTGATATTAAAATACAGAGATACGCATTACATATTAGGGTTTAGGTTTTAGAGCTAACCCTAACCCATACATCACATATGCCATCCCTTTGGGGGGCATAGCCCCCGAACCCCTATCGGGGGCTACGTTGCACCGCCGAACCCCCAAGCCAGGGTGCATCGCCCCTAGACCCCGACTCTTTTATCGGTTAGCAAGATCACTGTGCTAAGTCTACAAAAGGGGGGCTAAAAACTAGATTTAAGGCATTCTAACAAATCGCCACCTTGACTTGAATCCTCTCATAGCAACAACAGATGCACTATAACAGTGCCAGATCTCTTCTGCCTCAAATTTTGCTCTACAAGAGGCAAATTAACAACTTCCAACATTCAACAATTCCAGACAATGTTGGAACTTGCTAACTAGAACGGGCTTAGTGAACATATCGGCGGGATTATCAATAGTGCCTACTTTCTTTACCTAAATTCTCTTTTCACTTCTCAGGAAATGATATCGAACATCAATGTGTTTGGCCCTCTCATGGTGAACCTGATCCTTGGCTAAACATATTGCACTCAAGCTATCACAGTATATGGTAGCCTGAGCATGGGGTAGACCAAAATCAAGCTATCATAGTGCGTAAGCCACCATATCCTCAAAACGGTATTTCGTAGGAGGCTTCCCGAACTTAGCCCTCCGAGAGCAACCAAGAGCTAAGCTATGTGGATTAGCTAGCAGTGTCGGCCCAGTTTCTGCACAAGAATGTTGAGCTTCTTCCTGTTGTGGTTCACTCTCATCACGAGTGACTTGGTGCTCTACCTGTTTCTCATCACTACCAGTTTCTGACACAACAGTAGGGTAAAACATAGAATTTTCATCGAAAACCACAGTTCTACTAATAATAACCTATTTTCTGATGGAGACCAAATTCTGTGACCTTTCACTCCATCCCCGTACCCAAAAATACTCCCTTCCTGGCACGAGGTTCCAATTTATCCTCATTTATATGATAATAAATAGGGCAACTAAGAACTTTCAGATTTGAGTAATCTGCAGGTTTACCATACTACATCTCACATGGAGTTTTGAAATGTATACCTGTATGAGGTCCATGATTGGTCAAATAGCACGCCGTATTAACTGCTTCTGCCCAAAACCTTCAACCCTACATTGGGTAGCATGCACCTAGCTCTCTCTAGAAGTGTTTGATTCAGACGTTCTGCGACACCATTCCGTTGTGGCGTATTTCAGACCATGCGATGTCTAGCAATCCCTTTATTATGACAGACCTCATCAAACCCAGATGAACAGAATTCCAGCCCATTGTCAGTGCGTAGCTGCTTAACCTACTTGCCAGTTTGATTTTCCACTAATGTCTTCCACTGCTCGGAGTTTTTGAGAGTTTCACTTTTGTGTTTCATGATAAACACCCAAGACATTCTGGAATAACCATCAATAATTGACAGAAAGTGCCTATGACCCCTAAAGATTCAACACGAGAAGCGACCCAACAATTCGAATGAATATAATCATGTGTACCTTTTGTTCCATGAATTACTTTCGGAAACTTGGTACAATGTAGCTATCCAAAAACACAATGCTCACATAACCCAAGATCCGTTACCACCTTGTGACCACAGAGGAGATCACTCTTTGCCAAAATTTGCATCACTCTTTCACTCATATGACCAAGTCTCATATGCCATAACTTGGTCATATCATCCTTGTGAACTTCTGAAGATGCAACAGCAGCTGAAACAGATAACACAGTGCCTTGTAGTATATACAAAGTGCCTCACTTGACACCCTTTAGAACCCTATCTGAACCCTTGTAGACATACAGAACTCCTCCTTCACCTTGAAAACTAAATCCTTTTGTGTCCGATAGACACAATGATATTAGATTCTTTATCATATGTGGAACATGCCTGACATTGTTCAGCGTACAAAATTTACCATTATGTGTCCGTATCTGTATAGAACCAATTCCAACCGCTCTACAAACAGCGCCGTTAGGCATAAAAATATTGCCTCCAATCACCTACTCGTAAGTGATAAACCATTCTCTACGCAGACATATATGGTAAGACGCCCCTGAACCTAGGATCCACGCATCAATATGATGCATAGGTTCATCAGCGACTAGGGCTATATCTTCTTCAGACCTATTGTCACCTTCTGCGACTGCAGCAGTACCTGCTTGTTTCTCCTATTGTTGTTGCTGCCCCTTTTTTTTGGGCACTGATTTTTCCAACGTCTCGTCTCCTTATAGTAGGTACAGGTATCACCAGGTTTAGGACCTTAGAACCCGACGACTTTGATTTCTTCTTCCCCGGATTCCCAGGTCTTTTACTCCTACTGGCGATCAACTCAACAGCCTCGGTACCAACACCACTTGTACCAGCCACCTCATGACCCAGCTCTGTTCTATAAAGAGATGATCTAACCTCTTCCAGAGCCACAGTATCTTTCCCAACAATAAAAGATTGCACGAATTTTCATATGAGGGTGGGAGAGACACTAACAGAATTAGGGCAGCATCCTCATCGTCAATTTTAACCTGCAAGTCTAAAAGGATTGTGTTTAATTGATCTAGGTGATCTCTCAAAGACATTCCTTCCTGCATTCACAGACCAAACAGACGGTGCTTCAAGAGCAACTTGTTGATTAAAGACTTCGTTATGTATAGACTCTCTAGCTTTAACCACAACCCAGCCGCAGTATCCTGGTCTGTAATCTCAGTGATGATATCATCTGTAAGACACAGCATGATCTATGCGTGTGCCTTTTCCTCCAGGCTGGCCATCTCAGCAGTGTTGGTGCCTGGATCGTTCTTTGCCAGCAGCGCCCATAACCCTCATTCCTTCAACAGGGCTCGCATCTTGATCTGCTATAGACTAAAACTATTCCTCCTCATAAATTGTCAATTTTCACATTCAAAGCGGATATCTTTCTCACCAGAATTTGGACAACCCTAACGCTCTGATACTAGTTTGTTATAACGGATGCGAGAAGGTATGAACAAATTGACAAATACCCACAGATTTAACGTGGCTCGCTAATAATGTGGCTCACTAACAATGTGTTAGGTATGTCCATAGGCAAAAGAGAGGGGAAGTTTTATTGATATTGGAATACAGAGGCACGCATACATACATAGGGTTTGGGTTTTAGAGCTAACCGTAACCCATACATCACATACGCCGTCCAATGCCCCTGAACCCCCAAACCAGGGCGCGTCGCCCCTGTCAGCGAGACCACCATGCTAGGTTTGTAAAAGGGGGCTAAAAAACAGATTCAAGGCATTCTAACAAATCTCCACCTTGACTTGAATCCTCTCATAGCAACAACAGATGCACCATAATAGTGTCACATCTCTTCTGCCCCTGATTTTGCTCTCCAAGAGGAAGACTAACATCTTCCAACATTTAACAAGTCCAGACAATGTTAGAACTTGCTAACTAGAATCAGCTTAGTGAACATATCGGCGGGATTGTCAGCAGTACCTACTTTCTTTACCTAAATTCTCTTATCACTTCTCAGGAAACAATATCTAACATCAATGTGTTTGGTCCTCTCATGGTGAACTTGATCCTTGGCTAAACATATTGCACTCAAGCTATCACAATATATGGTAGCCTAAGCATGGGGTAAACCAAAATCACTGACCAGTCCTTTTCGCCAGATTCCCTCCTTGGCTGCTTCTGTCAGTGCCATGTATTCAGCTTCTGTAGTAGACAAAGTAACCTTGGGCTGCAAAGTTGCCTTCCGGCTTACAACGGAACCTCCAAGAGTGAAGACATCACCTTCATAGATGAGACCAACATCAGACGTACCTCTTAGATAGCAAAAAATCGTCTTCATAGCTTACCAATGTTCCTTACTAGATTCTCCCATGAACATACTAACAACAGTAGCAGTATGTGCAAGGTCAGGTCTTGTATAGACCATCGCATACATCAAACTCCCTACTGCACTACCATAACGAACTCGAGACATGTATTCCTTTTCTTTAGCAGTTTTAGGAGCAAATGCAACAGATAGGTGGGCGTTTGCAGCACTTGGAGTATCTATAGGTTTTGCTGTAGACATGCCGAATCTTGACAATATCTTCTGAATATAGCCCTTCTGTGATAAGAAAAGGCTTCTTTTGACTTCTATCCCTATAGATCCCCACACCTAAAATTTTCTTTGCTAGGCCCAGATCCTTCATCTCGAACTCAGCACTTAGGAGACCTTTCAGTTTCTAAACATTAGATTTGTGCTCTTCAGCTATCAGCATATCATCTACATATGGTACCAAATAGATAAACGAACCATTTTTTATCTTGTTGTGATATACACAATAGTCGTATGGACTCCTATTTTGCCCATGCTGTATCATGTTGGTGTCAAACCTCTTGTACCACAGCCTAGGTGATTGCTTTAGTCCACACAAGGACTTCTTCAGACGACGGACATATTTTTCTTTCCCAGGAACTTGGAAACCATCTGGCTTAGCCATGTATATATCTTCTTCCAGATCTCCATGTAAGAAAGTTGTCTTCACATCTAGTTGCTCAAGCTCAAGATCCTGATACGCCATAATTGCTAATAGTACTCTGATGGAAGCATGTCTGACCACTGGTGAGAAAATCTCAATGTAGTCTACTCCCTTCTCCTGACTAAACCCTCTTGCAACCACTCGAGCTTTGTATTTGATACCCTCAGTAAGTGATGTACCTTCCTTCTTCTTAAAAACCCATTTGGAGCTGATGATTTTTCTGTCCAACGATCATTTCACTAGTTCCCAAGTCTTATTCTTTTGAAGTGACTCCATCTCATCTTCCATTACTGCAATCCATTGGGTAGGCTCGGAACATGTGAGTGCTTCTTTATAGGTGGACAGCTTGTGAGGATCCACCTCTTCAGCAACCTGTACTGCATAAGCCACCATATCCTCAAAACCGTATTTTGTAGGAGGCTTCCTGAAATTAGCCCTCCGAGAGCAACCAAGAGGTAAGCTATGTGGATTAGCTAGCCGTGTAGGCTAGGCTTCTGCACAAGAATGTTGAACTTCTTCCTGTTGTGGTTCAGTCTCATCATGACTGACTTGGTGCTCCACCTGTTTCTCAGCACTACTAGTATCTAACACAATAACAGACTTCACAGTAGGGTTAAACGTAGAATTTTCATCAAAAACCACAATTTTACTGACAATAACCCTATATTCTGATGGAGACTAGATTCTGTGACCTTTAACTCGATCCCTGTACCCCAAAAATACTCCCTTCCTGGCTCGAGGTTCCAATTTGCCCTCATTTATATGATAATAAATAGGATAACTAAAAACTTTCAGATTTGAGTAATCTGTAGGCTTACCAGACCACATCTCATATGGAGTTTTGAGATGTATACCTGTGCGAGGCCACGATTGATCAAATAGCACGCTGTATTAACCGCTTTTGTCCAAAACCTTCTAGCCAACCCAGCATCAGAGAGCATGCACCTAGTCCTCTCCAGAAGTGTTTGATTTAAATGTTCTGTGACACCGTTCTACTATGGTGTATTCCTAACAGTGCGATGTCTGGCAATCCCTTAACCATGACAGAACTTATCAAACTCAGATGAATAGAATTTCAGCCCATTGTGAGTGTGCAACCGCTTGATCTTCTTCCCAGTTTGATTTTCCACTAATGTCATCCACTTCTTGAAGTCGTTGAAAGCTTCACTTTTGTGTTTCATCATAAACACCCAAGACATTCTTGAATAATCATGAATAATTGAAAGAAAGTACCTATGACCCTCTAAAGATTCAACACAAGAAGGGACCCAGCAATTCGACTGAATATAATCAAGCGTACCTTTTGTTCTATGAATTGCTTTCGGAAACTTGGTATGATGTAGCTATCCAAAAACACAATGCTCGCATAACCCAAGATCCGTTATCACCTTGTGACCATAGAGGAGATCACTCTTTGCTAAAATTTGCATCCCTCTGTCACTCATATGACCAAGTCTTATATCCCATAACTTGGTCATATCATTCTTGTGAACTTCTGAAGATGCAACAGTAACTGAACCAAATAACGTAGTGCCTTGCAGTATATACAAAGTACCTCGCTTGACACCCTTTAGAACCCTATCTAAACCCTTGTAGACATACAGAACTCTTCCTTCACCTTGAAAACTAAATCCTTTCATGCCCAGCAGACTCAATGATATTACATTCCTTGTCATATGTGGAACATGCATTACATTGTTCAGCGTACAGAATTTACCGTTATGTGCCGCATCTGTATACAACCAATTCTAGCCACTCTGCAAACAGCACTGTTAGCCACAGAAATATTCCCTCCAGTCACTTACTCGTAAGTGATAAACTATTCTCTACGCGGACATATGTGGTAAGATGCCATTGAATATAGGATCCACACATTAGTATGATGCATATGTTCATCAGCGACTAGGGCTATATCTTCCTCGGACCTACTGTCACCTTCTGCGATAGCAGCAGTACCTGCTTGTTTCTCCTGTTGTTGTTGCTGCCTCTTCTTTTTGGGGCACTAATTTTTCCAATGTCCCATCTCCTTACAGTAGTTACAGATATCACCAGGTTTAGGACCCTTAGAACCCGACGGCTTCGATTTCTTCTTCACTGGATTCCCAGATCTTTTACCCCCACTGGCTATCAACCCAACAGCCTTAGTACCAGCACCACCTGTACCATCCACCTTATGACACAGCCCTCTCCTATGAGGAGATGATCTAACCTCTTCTAGAGACACAATATCTTTCCCAACAATAAAAGGCTGCACGAAATTTCATATAAGGATGGGAGAGATACTAACAGAATTAGGGCAGCATCCTCATCTTCAATTTTAACCTCAATATTGCGCAAGTCTAACAGGATTGTGTTTAATTGATCGAAGTGATCTCTTAAAGGCATACCTTCTTGTATCCGCTGGCCAAATAGACGTTGCTTCAAGAGCAACTTGTTGGTTAAAGATTTCATCATGTATACACTCTCAAGCTTTAACCATAACCCAGCCGCAGTATCTGGTCTACGATCTCAGTGATGATATCATCTACAAGACACAGCATGATCGTCACGTGTGCCTTTTCCTCCAGACTGGCCTTCTCAACGGTCTCGGCACCTTGATCTTTCTTTGCTAGGAGTGCCCATAACCCTCATTGCTCCAACAGGGCTCACATCTTGATTTGCCACAGACTAAAACTGTTCCTCCCGTAAATTTATCAATTTTCACGTTCAAAGCAGACATCTTTCTACCCAGAATTCGGTTAACCCTAACGCTCTGATATCAGT
>NCQV01078777.1:12283-31065 GCA_002740545.1 Lophocereus schottii | reverse complement strand
TACCATCAACACTGGGCTTTCGGATGTAGTACGTGGACATCCTAAAGCGACTCTGGTAGCCGCCACTCATCGCTACATATGTGGACTATTCCCGACAGTTGTTTCCATATCCAGGTCAGTCCTATTTATCTAACACAAAGAAAAGAAAAAAGAAGCTTAACGGAGTCTTTAGGCCTGAGTTTTCAAATTTCATAGTCAAAATTAATAGCATTGAATTTGAACCCATAAAACAATGGGATGGTCTGCTTAGTTGCTTTATTCAAAGTTCTTACAAGCATGAAAAACCAACTCAAGCTGAGAACCTTCTTATTCATCAAGAATCATGGTTAAGTCGTGGGAGAAAATGAATAACAAGAAACTGCCACTAAGATTCATGTCGAAACGACACTTGATATTTACTAAAACACCACGTGTGCTTGCAGCAGTGATCAAACTTACGTATAGTAGTAAAGAATTCCTGCTCTGCTAATTATATAAGATGGAAAAATATTTAAGTCGTATTCGACAACAGCGTTTTGGATAGTGTTTAGTGTTTTAATCAAGTCAATACACTAATTAGTTAATTTTTAGTGCTTGGTAAACTAGTATTTTGACTAACATTTTAAGTCGCATTTAGCTTTTTAAGCAACGTTTTTGAAAAGCTAATAGTATTAACGTTTGACATTTAAAAGCAGCGTTTCATAATTTTTAGCCAAAAAATATCCTTTAAAAATTTTATCTTTGAAAATCATCTATATTCTTTTATGTCAATTTATATTAATAAGTTAGCCTAACTGCTAAATTTTCCAAACACATTAGTTTCAACTGCTCATCTAAATAGCTATCTGCTAACAGCTAAATTAGAAATGCTATGCGCTACCTAAACCACTATCCGCTGCCTAAACAACTAATTTTGTCGAATAGAGCCTTAGAAACACAAGTACAAAGCCATTTAATAGTCCAATCACTTTATGAACAAAATTGTTTATTTTAAACTTATCATAAGAAACTTATTGTTAATCAATCCTAATTGGTGCTAATAAGTGTTTGATGAGCGTTGATGAATACCGATGAATGATCATTAGAGCTAATAAATGCTGAATATTAGGATATTTAAAAAATATGCCGTTTGCTAGGAGAGTTGGACACTTTTCATTGAGTGCCTTGGTCTACTATTATTTAAAACTTATAATTTTAGAGTGTCTAAAACAACTTAATTAGAATTTCAACTAAAGAAACCTTCAAAGTAGACTGAGCTAAATTCTTATTTAGTCTAAAATTCTAACTTAATGAACGTTTACACTCTAATGGAAAAGACCCAAAAAAAAAAAACTGACTACTTGGTGTTTCAATTCAATTATATTTAATTAATCGCACACAAATTCAAAGGTGACTTTTTTTTTTAAGATCTTTGATTTTACAAATTTTTTAAAAATTAATAAATTTTTTTAACTAGTTAATAGTCTTTTTTTTTTGAGTCTATGCAATAAAAAATTATTTTTTTTTCAATTTGATTACCGGATTGGACCATCTATAAAATTGATTTGACTGCAATAATTTTGTTTCACTTTCTTTTTTTTTTTAGCTCTCTGTGCAGCCATCTTACTGCTCATCAAAAGGAAAAAATAATACTTTTACAAAAGAAGAGAAAACAATGATACTTGTAATTTGTTTAAAAAGTCAGTCAGTCAATAAAATAAGCACTCTCTCGTGAAACACTTGCTACATGTTACAGTTTCCAGCCTTTTAGCCGACTCCAGAACCCTAGCCCACTCCTTTTTACTTATTCGTTCTACTCATCGTCCCCCAAAACCTTCCCCGCCCCCCCATCGTTTGCGAGGGTCTGCCGACGGTGATCTTGGGACTCCGGCCCTGGTTGTCTCTTTCCGGTTAGTCCTCTCTTCCTCATCTCCGCCGTCTTTCTCTCTCCACACTATCGTGATCTTCATTAGCTTCTCCTTGCTGCAAGAGCTAAATATTTGGTTATGGATTTACAATTGAAGCAATTGCATCGCCGGTTTCGAATCGGGTGATATTGTATCTGTTGTGAACTATTGATCTCTTAAATTAATTGTCTCAATTTGATGGAAAATGGGTGTCTTGAATTCACATGTTCTGTCTGATTCAATTTGGAGATTGGTTACCGCTGGAAAATATGTTCCTCGCAACCAAACTTAGCATTAATCTCAACTTTTTCAGCTGATAGGAATTGGGCATATTGTTCATTACTAGACCTTTAAATTCTTGTGATAGACTGTTGCTTTCTGGTTGCCATTTCATTGGTGTGGGCTTCAAACTGAGTGGAGGAGATTAATTTACTGTTTTTACCTTTTTTCTTTTTTGTTTTACCAGCGGTGGTTCGGTGGGATTTAGAGAGTGCAATTTCTTTTTCTTTTTTTTCATATTACAATATGATTATATTGATAAGGTTGAGATAGAAATCAGTCCAATGAGGTGTGAAATTATCCTTATTTTGATGTTTACTTGCTTTATGTTCCATCAAATTTTGGCTCATTGCTAAGAAATAATGTATTTATCGCATTGCAGTGGGCGCTTGTTCTAACCAAAGATCACAATGAGGTTAGAAAAGTGCTGGTTCTGTTCCTCTACCATATATCCTGGTCATGGGATTCAGTTTGTGCGCAATGATGCAAAGGTAAGTCTGCGAGTTTGATTAATTTTCCTCTGGCGATCTTTTGTTTTTTGGGGCATCGTTTTGTCTCCTATTTTATTGGTTTAGTGTGAAGCGTTCTTGAACCAAATGTATGTTTTGTTCTGTTGGTTATTTTTGTTATGGTTGTATGATAAACAACCTGTCGCTATTTGCCCTCGGTGCCTGCCTAAGAGTGTTATCTAGCTTCAATTTTGGGCACTAATCTTGGAAGAGGTTGTGGGATGTGAAATGTCATCTTTATTGAATGAGGAATTTGTGAGGGTACCTACATGAAAGAACTTTTTTTGTCAACCTTCAACTTCTAGTCATCTACAAACAATGATTTCTTTCTTTTGAAATTGTTCATCTTGTGACATTAGATTACAAGGAAAGTACTCTTTTATTTGTTATCCAGCTTGTGCAATAGATTGGAGGACAAGGGCATGTGTCATACTCCTGAAAACAAGGTAAACTGTTTTTTGTTTTCTAATGGGGAAATCAGATATCGTGGTTTCTAGGTTTCCGTAAAGCAAGAAAAACGTCCCTACAAGGCGTGT
This sequence comes from Lophocereus schottii, assembly GCA_002740545.1. Classification (NCBI taxonomy): domain Eukaryota; kingdom Viridiplantae; phylum Streptophyta; class Magnoliopsida; order Caryophyllales; family Cactaceae; genus Lophocereus; species Lophocereus schottii. The sequence continues at coordinate 27,876 of NCQV01078777.1, read as the reverse complement.
TTTCTGAAAGTAAAACACTGTAAGCTGTGCATTTCTTATATTCAGAATTTAGTTCTTTAGAACCAGTGGAAGGCTGAAAGCAAAGAATGTGGGTGCGTGGTTAAGCCGTTGATGATTTCGTTGCGTACTTAAAAGACAAGCAAATCTTAGAGATGTGGATTCCTCAGGTTCATTGTACTTGAATATGGGTCAATGATTTGATGCCTGTAGTTCCGTTCAGAATTATATTATTTTCAAGTATAAATTGATGAGATCTTTGAAAATGTGCCAAAAGTTTGTTCCTGGGTGACTGCAACTTTAAAAAGTGGGCGAGAAGTGCTATTTGTGAAGTAGTGAAAGGAGCATTCAAACAGGCTGGGTCACTAGTAAGATGGGCAGGTCGGGTGAGCTATAGTGTATTATTGGAGTGGGTCATTTTATGGTCTAGATGGCCCACCCAATTCTAATAGAAACCAACTTACATTGCAAAAGAGAGAAGATATGTTGGAAATGAAGAAAAATTTCTAGCTTACAAAGACCTAAGGTTAGCATTTGCTTTAGGAGCAAAAGCTACAGAAAAGCTGTGAGTATTGGCCTATTGGGGGCTTTTGAGTGCTAGCGCTTACCATTGGATGTAGGGTGAGAATTGTGGGGCTTATTTGATTCGAACAATGCTCAATTGAAGGGGATTTCACATGAAGGAATCTAGAGCTCCTCCATGGAAGAGAACATGGTGCCATAATTGAGTGAATTGGGGATTGAATCAGTATTACGAGTTTCTAGCAATGAGAGGGTCAGTGGCTCCTTGCAAATAAAGGTTGTATGTGCTTAGGTTGCCTAAAAATCTGCAATTTTGTAACAGAAAAATGAAAAATCCTTCATTGCTGTTAATCCGTGTTTGGGGTCATGCTTTGAAAAGAGGTCAGTCCTTGGAGGATCTTGGCCTTCTTGCTTGAAGGATGGGAGAAGAGAAGAGGATGATGGAATGCAAGGGTTGGTGGATAACCATAGGCCCGAATCAAGTCCCACCCCTTGGTTTTGTTTGAGGGAGTGAACACAAGGGTCTAACAAGGTCATTATTAGGCAATCTAGTTCTGATCTTTTAGTACTTATGTTTTGGGTACCTATGAACTGTCAGACCCTGTATAAGACTTGTGTGGGTGATCCTGTTTTAGCTGGATTGACCTGGATGAGCCAGTGGCTCTCTGCTCATTGTCTAGTTTTACTACTATGCTTTCACCTGGTAGCACAATTAGAATCATGTGCTGAGATCGTGGTTTACAGATTCTGACCTGGTTGGTATACTTTCCATTAGCTTTAGCTGATTTGGAGCTGATGTTATGTATCGAATAAATGACCAATCTTGCAGTGGTGGAGCCTTTAGGGGGTCAGTGGTATCAGCTGAACACCCCCCCTCTCCCTGCGGGCAAAAATTAAAAAAATGACGTGCTTGGCCCATAAAAAAGAAAAACAGTTGGTAATAAATACAACTCCAGCAACTTAAAATGCAAAAGAAATGGGGTAGTGCTGGGACAGGGAGTGATATGGAATTGAAGTGGTCATGGATTCAAGTCTGCCAGAGCTCCACACTGAAGGAATTTTTAGGATATGTTTTCTTTTCTTGTTTATCACTTGCCTCAACTTAGGCGCCAATTACTTTTTCGCAATTAGTGATCCAATTAGTTGGTCTTGCTTGTACTTGGGTGTTTCAATTGTATATATGTAATTGATACTTTCTACTGGACACTAATTATATTAAAATTGATATTGAATCTTGAGATTGAAATTGAAATTTTGTATTTGAAAATTAGAACTGACATTCTGCTTTTATGTTTTTTTAATATGTATGTGTTTCAATCGTGTATATGAAATTGAAGTTGAAACTTTGAATTGAAACTTTTATTAGTTACTAATTAAATTAAAATTGAAATTGAAATTTTCTATATAAAATTAAAATTGATATTGAAAATGTCCTTCAGGCTCTGTTGTTTTAACTCCCCTTTCTTCAAGTCCTGGCTTCACCACTGCAATCTTGGGAGGAATGTGAAAATTTAGTGAAGCATTCAGGCCATTTGTGGGTCTATTGTGCTTTTTTTAAAAAATGAATAGTGGCCTTGGCATTTGAGGAATCACATTTTTACGAATGATTGATGGTTGCTACATCTGAGAGATGACTGTTGAATGCACAATCTTGCGTGTTGTTTACATGTGCTCGTTATCACTTTGAAATTGCTTCCTTCTGCAGATATTTAGGTTCTGTAGATCCAAGTGTCACAAGAACTTCAAGATGAAGAGGAATCCTCGCAAGGTGAAATGGACAAAGGCCTACAGAAGAGTGCATGGAAAGGATATGACACAGGTTTGCTCTTGTGGTTAAGTAGCCAAAGGAAATAGGGAGAGTTTTGTTACATCTATTGTATAAAACTCCGAAGAGAGATTTTACTAATGTTTTTTTCGTTTCGATTTTACCCCAGGATACTACATTTGAATTTGAGAGGAAGCGAAACAGGCCGGAAAGATACGATCGGAACATTGCTGAACAGACATTAAAGGCCATTAAGGGTATTGTTAAGACCAGACATCACAGAGCCCAGAACCATATCAAGAACAGGTATGTCCTCTCCTTCTACATTGAATTTTGCTTGAAATATCTTGGGTTTGAATTGTTTGCCGGAAACCCAATTTATGTTTTAACTTTTATTATCTGCAGGATGAAGGGGAACAAGCGCAAGGAGCAGGAGATGGAACAAGAAGAGCTGAAGCACGGCATCACTTTGGTAAAAGCTCCCCATGTCCTGCAAGAAGAGCCTCCCTTCACCCTACCAAAGGTCAAAGTCAAGACCACACCGGCTCAGGAGGAAAAAATTCGTGCTATGGAAGAGTAATTTGCATGAGACAAAGATACTATCCCGATACAAGCTCGAATATGTGTTTTTTCATTAGTAAGGCTAGATGTAGGATTGTGACTGGACCTGTAATGCTCTCAGAGCAGAACCGATTTGCCTGTGCAGTTGTTGACACTTGTGTCGTACTGCTAAGGGTGAACCTGTTTTTGTTTTTTTTTTTTGGTTTGTATTTGTACGTTACTCTCTTATGTTGAAGTATAAGGAAAATTTCATGGTCACTAGGGAGCTGACTTATTGGGAGGTGTGGCATGGTTTCTTGCCCTAGTTTTCGGGCATGAAAGTTGGTGTCCCTGCTATATGTGTAAAGTAAGTGTTTGTGGCGATTCTGGTTGTGGTGGTGAGAAAGGTGCTCTATTGATTTAGACGAGAAAGAAACACTTCAATGAGCACGCACAATTGCGTAGGTGCTTTTGATGCCAAAAATAGGATAGGAGCCTCCATCTTCCGAAACTTGCTGCTGCGAGCTCCTTGTGGGGGCCTGAATGTGCCTAGTGGGTTGGGTAATTCTCACTCCTCTGCAACCGTGACACAGTAAGTTGAACCCATCTCGGTCGGATGCGTGAGATGGCTGTTCTCCATGAGGCCTTTCCGTGATGTCCAGGACGAATGGATCAGGCAATAACACTTCACTTTTCTGAAAGGAAAATTTACCAAATAGTGTTGTTCAAATTAGGAGGGGAGCCTTGCAGCAACTGGTAAAGTTGTCTTCATGTGACCAAAAGGTCACGGGTTCGAGCCGTGGAATCAGCCACTGACAAAGTCAGGTTAGGCTGCCTACAATACACCCTTTGTGGTGCGGCCCTTCCCCGGACCCTGCGTGAACGCGGGATGCTTGTGCACCGGGCTGCCCTTTTTATTGTTGTTCAAATTAACACTTTTCACTTCATTTTCCTCCTACTTAGAGGTGTTATTTTGGCCTCGAAAATATTTGAGGGACCCATTTCTTGTATGCACGTAAAGATTTAACTGCTCTTGATGAACTCTTCGCAATATGGGGGGAAAAGTCAGCTAAAGAAAGAGTTAGGGTTTGATAGCTTGCGAAAGAAGACTCCCGCAAAGAAGACTCACCAAGTTTGTGAGCTTGTACAAGTCATTAATGACGGAGGAAGAGGTGGGTGTGGGTGGGTTGAAAACTGAAGGTGGGGAAGGGAGCTTGTGTTGGTGTATGAAAAATGTCATTTTTGTGAAGGATCAAAACAGAGTGAAGAGATTGAGGCTGTAGGCGAGCACTGTGCATATTATGTGGGAGGTGAGCTATGGAATACTTCTTGTTTGTATTATATACAGGTAAGTGAGTTAATTAGTTGTGTAACTTTTGTGTGTCAATTTCAACTTCGAATTGGGGATGTAGAGATGTGGGGGGATTGTACTGTTGCTGTACTGTTGCTGAAGGGTTACGGGTTGGGTGTTGAGGTTGGAGAGGTGGGGTTAGTACACCTGTGGGTGGTTAGGGCTTCTATTAAATTGATGGATGCAATTGTTGTGTACTTATGGTGCTCGATGTATGATGCACATGATCCGAGTGTACTTGTTTGGTACGCATGTGCTCCTCTGTACTGATTATCTCGGATATATCTCTTGAATAACCCGGGATAACAATTACATTAGGGGTAGTTTAGTTTGGCTGATGTGAAATGGTTGTCGTTAACTCATAAATGTGTAATGAATAACCCAGAAAGTAAGAGTGGTTAACCCGGTAATACGTATTGATTAACAAGGGTTAACCACTGGAGAAGTTGTGGATGAACATGTTTGGAGTGATGGTCTATACTAATAGATGTGTAGAATGCTTGTAATTGATGTGAACAGGTGTGGTTAAATGAGTGATGGTGTCTATCTTCATTTGTATTGGGAGACCCGTAAATGCGTACTGAATAACCGAGGATATAGTAGTGGATAATCCGGGTATCGGTGATGAATAACCTGGGTTACCTGTTGGGCGGGCAACAATGGATAATGAACTCTTCACAGGACATATCTAGGAAAGACAGTATCATGTGCTAGTTTTAATGGTGACTTGAGTTTGATAATTTGTTGTAACCCATGTTAGTACTATATGTGAAGTTGTGATGAGATATGTTAGGATTAAAATATGGTATATATCTAGTGTGTGGAAGTGGTGCTGATAAGCACACATGATTGTTGGTGTACACCACAATAGAAGGATAAAATGCCATTGGAGGTGGTGGTTGCGGTAGAGAGATGACGTTGTATATATGTTGGGGAGGGTTGTTAAAGGAAGGTTCGGGGGAAAAGTTATATTACCAGCGGGGAAGAAAGACTGTGTGTGGGTGAAAGAGAACATGGGTGTGCTTGAAGTGTTGCGATTAGTGGACGAGGCAATGGGGAGGGTATAAGGGGTCGGCAGATGTTGTATAGTTTGAAGAGTAATCAATTGGAGTTGTTGCCATTGGGACGGGATGGTGATGTTAAGAAGTTGATGAAGGGGAACGATGAGTACGCTTACCTTTATGTGGCAGGGAGTGAAGGTCTATGTGTGGGACGGGTACTTGGAAATGAAGAGTGTAAAGGGCAATCGAGGGGGGCAGTTGTAGTGATCATGGGAGGGGTGGAGCAACTGTCAATGCTGCAGGTGATGTCGCTCATGCGGTGGATGGAAGAGTGGTTACAGAGCAGGTTACAAGGTGAGAAGGGTTGTGGTGGAGAAGCATGCGGCTTTGGGTGGTAATTTGTAGTACTAACAAACAATGACTGATCATGTGTGGATTTTTTTTTTAATCTGCAGGGATGCTGCGAGGAAATACCGGAGAAAGGGAGGAAGTTGATGAGGCAGCTGTCGTGGAGGAACGTATGAATGTGCTAAGGAGCTGTGTATCGTTTGATATACCTGAGGATGAATCTGGTGATTCAAACTCCGACTCTGACGACGTGAAGTAGGGAATTTTATAGTGTGGCCAACATCAGGGGTGCAAGATGAGGCATACCGAAAGAGGATGCTAATATGAAAGAACGAAATCAAAGCAATGGGGTAGTTGTTTGCTTCTACGAGTGAGGTGAAGATAAGTATTTGGAAGTATGCCATAGCGAACCGATTTGAATATAAGTATGTACGAAATTGTCGGCAGCGAATTGCTGTGAAGCGCACTACAGAAGGGTGTGGGTTTTACATCTGTGTGAGGGGCCGCTTAAAAAGAGGTGGAATGTATGTGAAGGAGTTCGTAGCAAGGCACGTGCACAGTGTGGGAGCTGAGTGCCAAATGGGGAAGTGAGGAGAAAGCGAATACGAGCGAGTCTCCTTGGGACTCTCATTGAAGGGAAGGTTTGATTAAGTGATAGTTATACACCTACGGATATATTGAAGGATTTGCATCTAGAGATGGGAATGAAGGTATCATATTTGCAGTGTTGGAGGGCCCGTGAGTATGCACGCTTGCTAGCGAATGAAAGACCGGAAGACCATTATAAGCAATTACCTTGGATGTGTGCGGCTATTGTTAGGGCTAATCCTTATTCAAGAGCATTCTGTGAGCTGCAAGGATCCAGGTTCAAGCGTATGTTTGTTGCATATGGTGCATCACTAAATGGTTTCATCCTTAGGTGTAGGAAGATATTGTTTGTAGATGGAGGTCATTTGAGTGGGTTGTATGAAGGGACTATACTGTCAGGTATTACACTTGATGCGGACGACCACTTGTTTGACATTGCATATGTAGTTGTGTCCGCGGAGAACGTTGATGAGTGGTTCTGATTTTTGACTATACTACGTGAATGTCTGGGCAGAATGCAACTTGTGATCATGAGCGATAGGAATCAAGGGTTGCTTTCTACGATGCCAAGGGTGTTTGGGATTGAGAACCACAGCTACTATTTACGACAGGTGTGGGAAAACTTTCTTACGTATGCGGGGAAGTTAGGGATCTGACGGCAGGCATCAAAGGACTTGTTGAAAGAGGTGTTCAACAGGATTGCATACGTCCTAACGGGAGTTGAGTATGGAGTTGCAATGGAGGAGTTGAGGAAATAAAAGCCACAGTTGGCAGCTTGGGAGGAGCGTAATGAGCCCAAACGTTGAGCGCAATCAAAATTCACAAAGGAGAGGTGAGGTAGGTTAAATAACAATGTTGTGGAGAGCTGGAACAACTGGATGTGTTCATTGTTGCATATGTCAATCCCGTGGCTTGTTAGTGGGCATATACAGAAGCTCGGTTTGAAAGTTGATAAGCGAAAGATGGAGCTCAAAAAGTGGAAGAATGGTGGAGGTGACAGGATTGAGATGAAGCTGAGGAAGACACTGGGCAACATTGGTTCCATAGCAGATGTGAAGCTATTTAACACGGCTCTTGGAAAGTATGGTGTGCTCCTCACGATCAATCGAAGCCTAGTGGTCAACCTTGCACGAAGGACATGCAGCTGCAAGTGGTGGCAGTTGAAGGGCTTGCCGTGTGCACATGCAATGGCAGTCATTGACAAGCAAAAGTTGTGTGTGTATGATTATGTCAACAACTATTATAAGGCAGCCACTCAGAATATGATGTACATGAACAGCATACATCCAATGGAGACGCATGATTCGACAGCCGTGGATAACGCCACAAGTCTGGTTGTAGGTGGGGAAGTATTGGATGACGAATATAATCGAAGAATGCTTCTACCAATAAACTCACGTCTGTAAGGCAAACCACGAAAGAGGTGAATTGAATCTCAAATGCAAGGCGTCCCAAGTTAGGAGGTGCTCAAAATGCAGAGAGGTTGGATACTATCAAAACACGTGCAGGAATCTGCGCGCTGATTTCAATGCGGATGAGACTAATGCTATTGTATCTGTGAAGGATTTATTTGAAGGCAACTACTTATAGGAGGCATAACAACGTGAAGATAACATTCATTTCCTCACAAATTTCCCGGGATAGTTGTCCCAGTAATGTGGGTTGCCAATCCAATTGGCCGCCTTCTATCAATTCATGTGCATAAGCAGCAACCCTTGCTATTTATTTTCTAACACCGTGTGGTGGTACAGGTATTCGTATTTTGGTTGCAGTTGGGGCGCTGTGTAATGACATGATCATATGAATGTAGTCGGAAATGCATCAGGTTCACTTCAAATGCGTACTGGGCAGTGTACATACATGTGGGTTATGAACCTAATCGTACGCCTTTTGGAAGTTCATGTATATAAGCAGCAATATCTCATGTATAATTTACAATGCTTGCGTATGCTAGTTGTGATTTTGTTTTTTTTCTCCAGTAACTTGGGGGGCTTTGTATTGATATGATCATGTGAATATCCCGGGAATGTATCATATAAAGCAGGGTATGCATAGTGGCTAGTATAAATACATATCCGAGGTTATTTGTGCGAAGTGGTGGGTGTGCACTGCTGTGGTTGGATTGGTTGGAAGGCATTTAATATGATGAGTGGGTGTGTGAAGTTGTACAAACGTAGGTGGGGAAGGTGGGTGGAAGGAATGAATTCAGTGGAACGCTCTGAGTACGCATTAAATAAGGGGGCAGTACAGGGGACTTGTGAAGGGAACCCCGGATTAGTGGCGGGAGATTTTCTTCCAACCATCCAACCACCCAACCAAACATCTACCAACTAATGGGATGGGGGACCCACTTCACAAAAAGTCACCTGCATGATGGTGGGAGTGATCATAACAAATAATGGATGTTGAGGCAGAAGAGAATTTCCTTGCAAACCAAGCACATAAAGACGTCCTCACCTGAAATAAAGCGAGATAAAATTGTACATTAGGTGAAGGTGTTATTTAGTCAGTTGTGACGTGGTGGGAATTTTGAAAATTTTATCATTAATGATCAACTACAATGAATGTCATTTGTAAAGTTCTTCAAACTAATTACATGGACAAAACATACGTTGATATGTTGCACCGAACCAATGACACTATTTTTTTTTTTTTTTTTTTTTGTAGAATGGAAGTCATTTCATCACCACAAAAACTAATACACTCATTTACAAACTCCTTAACTGGAAAGGACCAGTACTTTAGGAGTTAAGTTTCATAAGTATGTCCTGTACTCTCTTTTTTTTCCCCACCTTCCCTAGAAACCTAAGTCTCTCCTTAATCAAGTCTGTACATTAATTGGTTATCAGATTTGGGGGGGGGGTTATCTCTTTTGGTGAAGTCTTAAATTTCTCTCTATCCATATGCAATATACTATGGCAGTGAGGCAGGCATAGAAGGCTCGTTTGTAAACTTGCTATAGTTGGCAGTATGTTGGAACCGCAAGCACATCCTCCATCCTATACAGGCCCATTCGAAATCCCAGTTTGCTAAGTACATTTTGCAGCACACATTGGCTATATGAGCATTCAAAGAAAATATGCTAATGAGTGTCCTCATTGGAAAAGCATAGCTCAGAATCTTTGTGCCTTAGGCTCACTCCCGGCTTTGACAATCTATCCTTTGTGGGAAGTCGTTTCAGGGTGAGCCTCCAGAGGCAAAAAGCATGTCTTGGCACAATGAACCTGCACCAGATAATCCTAGCAAGGGGGTATTGGGCATTGGTCCCATTAACCATTTATACCCTGAGGATATAGTGTAGTCGCCAGTTACAGAACCACTCCATTGGTTATGGTTATATCCAGTGGCCATCTTATCACAAATTTTGAGGATTTTTCTCCAATACCAAAAAACATTCTCCTTATTTGCAATAGTGCATATGTTCTAGTCCCTTATATATATTCCATGCACCCATTTAACCCATAGAATTCCTCATTCGCAATATACCATAGGTGCTTAGCTATTGCTGCCACATTCCAAATGCCACAATTGATGACTCCCTGACCCCCAGCTTTCTTTGGTTTGCATACAAAGTCTCAGGCTACAAGAGGTGGCTTCGTATATTCTGCTTTTTGCTCTCAGAGGAAGTTCCTGCAAATTGCTTCTATTCTCTTAATCACACCCTTAGGTGGGATGAATAAGGAGGACCAATATGTGTGCAATGAAAACAAGACAGAGTTTATGAGCTATAGTCGTCCCGTATATGATAAAAATCTTAATGTCCAGCATTGGATCCATTTTATATTTTTTTTCAATTACTGCATCATAATCTGCTTTAGTCCATCTCCTTGGTGATAGTGGTATGCCTAAGTATTTTATTGTGAATGACCCCAAGCCGAAGCCAGTCATTTGTGTGATTTCAGAGCATACCTGGGTAGGTTCCCCAGCAATGAAGAGTTGTGATTTGCTTCTATTAGCCTCCAACCCCGTGGCATGATGGAAGTGCTAGAAACCTTCCATTAGGATTTGGATTGTTGGCATATAGGCTTTGCAGAAGATCATGAGATCATCTGCAAAGTATAGGTTGAGGAGCTTCAATTCCTTACATAATGGGTGAAATTTCACCGGCTTGTGTGCTACTACATACTGAAGGGTCCTTGTCAGGTATTCCATTACTAGAACAAAATAAATGGGGACACTGGGTCACCTTGTCTGATTCCTTTCCCCCCTTGAAAGAAGTCATGATTGTGGCCATTCATGTTTAGGGTGAATGTACTAAAGGATATCATTGTAATGATCCATCTTCGGAATGGGTCTGGAAACTTCATTTTCATCATAAGTTGATCAACAAATCCCCAGGATATGGATTCATACGCTTTCTTCAAATCAATCTTGATGAGGCATCTCAGTGTGACATTTTTCCTTTGATATAGTCTCATAAGATCTTGGCAAATCATGATGTTGTGACCAATTAACCACCACTCAATAAAGGCTGATTGGTTTTCATGGACTAAATGAGGCAATACCAACCTGAGTCTTCTCAAAGCATCTTAGAAATGCATTTGTATAGGGTATTGCAACATGCAATAGATCTGTAATCAGCAGCAGAGGTTGGGTTGTCACTTTTAGGTATCAAAGAGATTCTCATGCCATTCCACTTCCTAAGCAGTTTGCTCGTTCGAAAGAAGCTCAGCACAGCTTGGCATATGTCTTCCCCTATAATGGACCAGCAACTTTTGAAAAAACCATTATTAAACCCATCAGGCCCTGGGCTCTTGTGTGAGGGGATGGAGAAGAGTGCTCTCTTGACATCCTCAGCTGTAAATGGTTACACTAAGCTTACCTGCTGTGATATTGAGAGGCATGGCCCTGTTGCAATGATAGGATCAGCAACCCATCTTATGTAAACACAGGTGTTCCCAGTAGCTCCCTATAGTATGTGACAAAGTGTGCAACTACCTTTTCGTATTCCCATGTCCATTGACCATCTTCCATTTGGTAGGAGGCGATACAATTGAGATGGTGTCACTGTCTGAGTTTAGCATGAAAACATTTATCATTGGTGTCATCGAGGTTCACCCACTACTCATTTGACCTCTGTAAGTAAAAACTTTCCAGTCATTGTTTCCATGTATGAACCATCTCCATTGTGGACTTTTCCTCCCGATAGAGTTGTTCATTCTGGGTTAGTGTTGGATATGTACCATAATGTCATTTAGTACATTCCACGCTGCTGCATACTTAAGAAAAAAGAATCTGACCCTGACTTAGAACCCAAACCTGAACCTAAGTCGGGGTATATAGTCAAAATAGAACTTAATAACAAAAGCACCCAGGTAGGTAGGGGTGGGTGAAAGTAGGTAAAATCGTTTATGACATATACCTCTACATAAACCCCTCATGTCTCCCATTCCAACACCTACACTGAAGACACACACAATATACAAAATCGTCCCTAACCATAGTCTCAACTTCAATATGGCTAACCTTGGTAGTTCTGATTAATCCCTACCAACCCTTGGGTGGGTTGAAGGGGGTCACTTCTGTCCCCTTAACAAAATGTCCCTCCAAACCTTCATGGACTTCCCTGTGCGATTGTGAGATGATTTCCATCCATGTGAGCAGAAGAAGTTGCAGAACCTGCAGTGTTTGTTGCCCTCTAGTCGACTTGTCCCCGGATTTGATCCAAATTGGCCACAAGAGTGAAAAGAACGACTGTGGGTAGATGGACGTCATTGCATCCATTCGGAGCATATTTGTGAACAAGATGAAGTGCTCGAGGCGTATGACATCAACCCGATGCTAGCCTTAGCATTCAATCCACTACTTCGAAGCCAAGTGACATCGGTTATGAACACCATCCGTTACGGGGGCTGGACGGATGACACGTACTTGTTGGCCCTCCCACGTGGCCGGGAAGCAGCAAAGTTGAACATTAAACTGACCACACTTAATGAGCTCAACGGTATCATCTATGAAGTACCAAATGCAACAACTGTAAACCACCGGGGTTTCACCTCACACGCACCACCGGTCACATGTCAAGATGTACGCATTTACGTATGGAATTGTTGAGGGCTTGCAAGAGCTTCCTTCCGACCAAACCTATTCACTATGACATCGATTATGGGGTCATATATGGTAGTACTTACAGACACATGTGTTGGAATTCAGAACGCACGAAGGCTCCTTGACGAGGCATACGACCTCAACTTCTACTACAGGGAGCCCCTTGGTTTTATTGGCGCGGTCGCCATCCTCTGTGACAACTCTAAAGTGGAAGTGTCTGGTTTTACTGGCCATGACATGGACAGGTCTTGTATTCTCAAGGTACGTACCTCAGTCAGCCATCATGCACTCCTTTTGTAATTATGTCGATTTACTAACATGGTGTGCAAATTTGCATCATATCTTCATAACCTTTGTTGTGCAGGGCTTATTGTAAGTACCGAACATATGCAGACATGGAAACCGTCCCAATCGAATGCATTGAGAATAGTACAACATGTCCAGTATAATCAAGTGGACGGCGGTTTTTGTTATCGTACGTACCTGCTCGTACCTGTGTCTGACAGCGTACATAAAGTACTTTTGCATGTCATGTTGGCATTAGGACGTAACGTTAGTCCATAACAACATTGTCCTCTAGGTCTGCCTTGTTTTTTCCTTAATGTACTGCATAACATATGCAACCCATAAGAAGGATGGTATGTAAATTCAATTTACCATGTTCTGATTTTGTGAATAGCACACCAAATTGGTGGACGATCTTGGGATATTCGCACTACAGTTTCCCAATCTATCACAATCGTGAAAGTTCAGCCGCATTTCTTTTCGTTGCAGACAACACACCTAAAGGACATACATTTATACATGGACCCCACTAAAGGCGACACATATATATATGATAACAATTTCTCGGGAATGAAGGGGGTTCTGTCGGGCTTCGCATAGTCGCAAGTGTAAATACGTATCCTAGGGTATCTGTCCCCTAAACATGGGATATACGTGGTGTTTGTTTACTGGAAATTGTGCATCAGCTGAAATCACAGTTTCAACGCTATTGTTTTAAGCGTCAAAGGGGTAGGTGCAAAGTAAGTAATGATATGTTTGTGGAAATTGATATCTTATTGGGTGTGAACATAATACATGAGGATAGGGGACTTTTATGTAAAACATCACTATTACAACCTACCACCATAAATGAAGGGGAGGGTTTGTGCTAAGTTGGTAGACTATCTCCCTGGCAAGTGCAATGCAATTGTCTTAAAGTAAGGGAATCTAATCAAATCAATTGAATGCCATGCGTACCTTTGGTGATGGAGAGTTTAATGTAGTGGATGAACATTGTTATATAAGGGTCCCATGGGAAGTATTCATTAAGCAGCGAACACATTTAGGAGGTTGAGTTACAAAGCATATATCTGCCCCTGTGTCCACCAACCAGTCAACCTGGGTTCCACAAGTGNTAGCTCAGAGTCAGATTTCACATGCAATTATTGTGGAATGGAGACGTACACTTGTAGCTGTGGACGTGATGCTGATATATTCGAATTTGACAATCAGTATCGGCGATGACACGCCAGGTGTCCGAAAAGCGTAAGTCTTCAACCACAGCTCACAAACTGTTTTACTTATTCAGAACAAGTCCTACTCCGTGACTGCAAACCTGAACACGTTCTCCTCGTCGTCTGTGTAATGCTGTTGGGTGCAGGATGAAGTTGCGTGTGACTACTTTCATTTGATAGATCCGAACTACCCTAAAAGCACGAAGGAGGTAATAGGCGATCTCATACGTGAGTATGCACTGGAGAGGGACTGCGTGCTTGGTGACTGGAATGCCCAACTTTGGACTCGAAAAGATGACATGCGCATCGACGCTGAACGGAGGGCAGACGTGGAGATGCTTAGGAAGTTTCTCGGAGTTGCTGTAGTGGTAATTGTAATTATGCTTGCGATCGGCCTACGGCAGATGTCGGCGTAAGGGGATCATGGCGGTCCATGATCCTCGCTGGTTTTTTGGGATGACGGTCACATATGAGTTGATCGGTTCTATGTGTAACCTACGTTAATCCGCCACGAAGGGTTGTACATTTTGGCCGTTGATGTTGTTAGAGTTGTATTCACCCGGTTGCATGCTTTTCCACTTACGTATGCGTAAGTACGAACACGTCAACTCCCCCGTGAGAGGGGCCAATTTTTTTTTTTTTGCTAGGGCTACGTGAAATTAATGCCTATGCAAAATATTTCCATTTTGTTCTGTCAACTGAACTCGGAACATGTGTGTTTATTTAAGGGAGGGCGACGTGCAAACCATGAATATGCAAAATACTATGTTGTTGTATTGTCACTTGAAGTCGATAAATATGTTACGTGCGACCTAAGAAAAGTGTTTTGTTCGTAAGGTCCATGTATGAGACGTTAGAAAGTTGTGCTGCCACTTATCATATGATAACTATAATTTAAGTGACTATTTAATCAAACACATAAATTGACTCCACTTGACAATGCACATCCATTGAGTATGATTAACCAATATTATAGGAATGATATCGAACTTTGTCCAACATTAATAACTGATATTGCTTGAGCATGGCATGTGATTCTGAGTGTGTTGTGGGTTGGAAACAATAAGCAGTTGCTACCACAACCAACAATTTGGTCGTTCCCACTTCATAATTGGACTTGTGATAGCTTATGTCATCCAATGCAAGGCGGGCCCCGTAATCAATGCTCATCATGAGTTTGGTAGGATACCCACCCCCATTTTGGAGGGAAAAGTCCCGCCCAAAAACATCCCCTATCATGATTGACACACTATGGGTCAATCAAATTTAATCCCCACTTCGCCTCAACCCCATTCAATTCCAGCACCATATCTCCCCTTCAATTAAGTGTGAAATCAAGAAGTTGGTGTATTCTAACTTCTTTCCAATCACATTAAAAATCCCAACTAAACTCTCACACATACTAATGTCAATGCCTTTGGAGAAAGACAGTGAGATCCTGATTCTTTACGACTGTGGTCAGCTTGCTGACATCATCCCAGCTCAAGGTTACAGATATCAAAGGCACACAGTCTGCCATAAGGTATTAAATGCAGCCCACTAAATTGCATACATTTCTGTTCTATTATGATGTGGGCACATCATACCTGCCATTACTTACATGAGGATTGTTCGTGTGATGTAGAGGATGTGCAAACACTTTCAGTGGGTGGATGCTCGCCTAGCCAGGGCTAAGAAGATTTCTGTTATAAGCCATGAAGTAGAGAACCGATCATTATAGGATAATGTGTTGACTGCAGTGGCCACTCTCCACCGGTATGTGGATGTCGAAAAGGGTGT
This sequence comes from Lophocereus schottii, assembly GCA_002740545.1. Taxonomy (NCBI): domain Eukaryota; kingdom Viridiplantae; phylum Streptophyta; class Magnoliopsida; order Caryophyllales; family Cactaceae; genus Lophocereus; species Lophocereus schottii. The sequence continues at coordinate 12,438 of NCQV01078777.1, read as the reverse complement.
CAACATACTGCTCCATGAAGCCATCAAAGCTCAAGTCCTATCCATATGTGTATGTGTCCCCGCGTTGGTCGCATACGTGATGCTATTCACTGGTGGCCTCATGTAATGTGGAGATCTCGGGATATGGGTTTGGTTTTTTCGGGTTCGATTATGCG
>NCQV01078772.1:16534-32972 GCA_002740545.1 Lophocereus schottii | reverse complement strand
AAAATCCATAAATAATTCAAAGCTCATAAACAAGCTCCCAAATTGTATAGTTGTTTTCTTCTACCTCATTGATTAAGCTAAAAGCTCCATGAAAGTCCATGAATATTCATTTCCCCCTTAAATGACCTTACATGCCCAAATACACAAAATGAATGCATTATCAATCTTACTCAATCTTTATTATTGCTCTTTACACAATTACTCAAAATACTTCCAAGCATCACCAAACTCAAAATACTCAATCAAAATTCATGAAATCTAATAGGAAATTTGAAAATAATATGGACAATCTACAGTAAAATTTTCTAAATTTTCCACCAACTATATGTTGTACAAAAATTACAATAATAGTCCAATTTGCACCAAGGCGTGTCAGTTCACTTCAAAAATTCATAACTTTCACCCTAGACCTCAAATGGAGACCTAAAACCCCAATATGAAAAGACTAGGAAGTTCTGAAAAACTTTCATGTGCAATACAAAATGTGATTCACATAATAGGATTCTCAAAATGGGGCTAAAACACAAGTGTGTTAGTTTTTGGTCCAATGTGCACAGTTTTGGTAAAACGACTATGACGTTTTCCACATACCTCGGCTTAAGACGATTCACCAGCCATTTGAAAGCTAACATTTGAACTATCTACCCACCAAAAATCATAATTTTCCCATATCCCAATCATTACCAGTTTAATCGTGAAATCTGCCTTGTTTTGCTAAAATGCTTAGCCTTCACTGGTTTAGTTTTCTCTTCCTTTTCACATAAATCCTCGCTTGAAATCATTCCAAATCACGAAAACCATCATCATAATCATCAATAAAACTAAATATTATAAAATCAAATACAAAATAATCATCATAATCATCATAATCAATCCATAAACATGATTCTAACTTAAGCTTGCATGAACATGATCATCCCTAAACCCTTGCATGATTCAAGCTCAACTTCATCATGATCAACACCAAAATAACTCTTATTTTATATCAAAACATCATGATCAATGACCACAAACATCAAAACAAGAATCAAAGCTAAAATAAAAATCAAAACCAACAAGATCAAATTTCAAGATTACTTACTTTGATTGCAAATAAGTTGAGATGGAAATGAGGTTAAATGGTTTTGATGATAGAGGATGGTAGCTTGAGGTACTAGGATGTTGGGGGGTCAGAAACCACCAAAGCTGGCCGAAAAAATGGCCGAAAAACACCCAAGAAGTGCTGCCTAACTCCTGCTGTGAGGGAGGTAGGAGAGGAGAGAGAAAGTGAGCTTTGGATTGAGTTGTGTGTGTTTTGACTAATCAACACACTTGGATTAAATTTTATCTAGTAAATCCACCTTTTTAAGCTAATCATGGTTAAGTTTAATCATGGTAATTAGTTACAATTGGTGAGAGTCGGTGTATGTTCGCCATATGCATATGCATTGAGCTTCTTAGTTACTTAGGTGATTTGGGTGTTAAGGTGTGCATTTATCCCCTTGCGATGTTTTGTGAAAGTTTTGAAATACCCAAAAAGGTCTCCTGTTTTCCTTTCCCTTTTCTTTTTCTTTTTAGAGATTTTATTGGTGTATCTTCTATAGATCCTCAAGAGACCACATTATCTGCTAGGGGAATCTAGGTGTTTAAAGGGTTTGTTACATAAGCTAAATGAAAACGTTACACCTATGATAAGGTAGTCTCCTCTTGTTTTACTTGGGAACGATCAAAAATCCAAGTGTAAGAGTATTGGTTCTAAAAACACTGGGATATTTTTAACACCTCTAGCACTCAATTTTAGCTCCTAATAAGACCTAGATTAGGGAACTTACTGATGCCATGTGGCACATCCTGCTAAGTCTATTTTGCATTAAAAAAAAGAGTTGAATTATAGAATGTTGGCACCGTCTATCCATGCTAAATAGGACGACTGTGCTAAGCTGAAACCTGCTTGCATATAAAAGCAATCATAGGCCTATTCTTGTGTCTTTTTTCTCACTTTTTATGATCTTTACTTAGTTTGTAGTGCCTATTTTCTCTTTGACTCTCTTGTATCCTCCATTTTTTAATAAATGAAAGAATAAGCCTTTGATTTAGTTTTGGATTTCTTTTAGTGTTCTTTTACTAGTTATTCCTCTTCCTAGCTTTCTCTCCCTATAGAATTGCCCATACTCGGTCCTTGCTTTATGAATATCACCACCAAAAATGATGATTTTTGGTGAGAAATAGGGTAATAGAAGATTAAAGTTGCACCTTTAAGAGGTTTGAGTCCTCAAGCTCTCTCTCACAATCCCAATCATGCCTTTCATCTTTCTTTTTCGTCTCCTTTCTATCCCTTCTCCTTCTTTAAGTTTAAACATTTCTTAGTGCAAAGTCCACATTTAAAAGTAGTTACTTGGAGCTCATTGGAAGAAATTTGAATTAGTTGAACAAAACTTAAGGAAAAAGTTAGCACTTACTGTTATGGGTTTGTAGGTAAACTCTTCCGATTTCATTACTTTAAACTATGTTAAATAGTTCTGGATAAATTAGATGTTTTCTTTTATTATGATGATCCAATTTTAAGGAAAAGTTTGGGTTTTGGTGGCTATGTTTTGCCAAATGATCAACTTCAATATTTTTGTGATGTTTTTGATATGTTTATGTGCATGTGGCAGCTAATCTATTGTTAATCTTGCTTAAATGTTAGTTTAGTGCATTAGAAGATAGTTATTAGTTCTATATGTGGAAATTAATTCTTGTAAGTAGATTCTTAAGGTTTTGCTTGGTTTTTCCATCTTAGATAGTTAGGCGTAAGGTTAATTTTATTAATCCCTACTTTTCTTTGAAATTAACTCGCAATTAGCCATAAATTAGCTCTATCCAAGAGGATGAGATCCCTTTCTCTTTAAAAAATACTTCAGCATTAGCCATGCAACAAGTACCGGTGATGCATGTTGAGCTAGCCTAGACAACTAAACTCGCTACGCTTTAAAGCATTGGTGGGCTTGAGAAACAAAAGTTGTATTTTTGAGTTTTATGGTTCTAGTGAAGCTAAAATGTATCCAGAACAATTTAAATCTTTAAGCACTAGACTGCCTCTTGCATTCAACGACAACTCTAGTTAGGACTGTAGAGAGGGTCATAATCTTTCTAAGACCACAACTCCAGTGAAGAGAGGGTCTACCTTGGAACATCAAGAGGGCTATAAGAACTGAAAGGCCTAAGCATAAAAGAAACTACAACACAGGAAAGCATCTTTATCTCTTTATATAAAAGTTGGCTATTAATGAATTAAACAAGAAGCTAGTCCATTTATTCAATTAAAGGAAATTTTCTCATGCATTACACATAAAGGATTATCTACCAATGGAATCAAAGAAAAGTTGTTCCAAACTCCCTAATTCATTTTGTGATTTTCTAATTTTAAGGGGAAACAAACAAAATATAAGTTAAGATATAACATACTCAAGCCTAGGATTTGATTTGAGATATAATGTACTTAAATATAAGACCTTACCATCACTCCTCTTATATGCTACGTCACCTAAGAAATTAATAAAGGAAAACTCAAACTCACCACCCATTATCGGATAAAGAGAAGGAAATTTTTTAATAGCGTTAAGCACAAAGCTTTTCAATTTATTCATCCATGACTTCAATCCATTTTATAAAATGAGGAAGCAAGGCCTATCTGTAGAGAAACCATCCTCATCCTTACAGCTATAATACTTCCTTAATGTTTAGGAAAGCTAAAACACAACTAAATCTAAGCTAGATGCAAAACATGATTAACCCAGCTAACTATATTGGAAATATAAGCTAATACGAGGTGTGAATTAAAATAATTACAAGCTTAAATATAAATAAACATTATTAAACAAACAACTTGTATATGCCAAAGCTAAAAGAGGTTGTTGCTAGTGCTTACTTTATTGTTACCCAACTGGATGCTAACTGGTGTACTTCTCTCTTCAATTATTAGTCAACTTACTACAAAAGTTGCTTTCTTCATTTGGGATTGTTTAAGGATATCTCCTTGATGTTACCATCAGCTTAAATGTGAGGACAAAGTTGAAAAACCAAAGGAACCATTACAAGTCATTAAGGGCATACAAGGGTCTTAGACAACCTGTAATTGTCTAATTTTATGCTACTGAAAATGGCATATAGGCCCAATTCATCGCATGAAAAGATTCACTAGGATGGTAACTGAAACCCAAAGCAAAATGATTGATGGGAAGATGAATTAGCTCAATCCCTAAAATCGGGCTATACGGGATCAAATCCATGCAATGAATTGTTTTTCTATAAACTAACATCTATCAATGCACTTAGCCAATGTTAAATTAAAATAAAAATCCATAAGTTAGAGTTACTAAGCTTTCATATGAGTATCATTTGACCGAATTTGAAGTTCTTTTAGTCATGTAAATGGTCTAGGAAAAATCGATATAATTCATGCAGTTCGAACAAAATGAGCATGACTTTAATCTACCATATAACATTGTAAAAAAAAAACCTTGGAATTAAAGCAATTACAAGGTCTAAGAAACTTGAGGTTCTTAATCTTGTAACAAAACATGAGATTAGCAAGCTTAATAACACGATAGATTAATTAAGCAAGCAAGTGAACAAAAGGGACATTTAAGGTGCTTTCTTCATGACCTATTTGTGCAAGGTTTGAACACTTGATGCTATGATGGACACTTCGAGAACCTAGCACACCGATAACATCAAAAAGTACTTTATCTAAGAAGATGTGATGGCCTCATGAAGATAAGCTCCCCCACTAAGCTTATCCTTCTCTCTTTATTTAAGACCACCTCAATTAAGTGAAGTCCAAGTTTTGTTAAGAGTTCACCCCTTACACAAGGTTCCCTTTATAAGGTCATAATAAAAGCAAACCTCCACCTTTGTAATGGAGTTGGAATTTGTTTCACATCACTAAAAAGGGTACTTGGTCATGTATATTGTTATTTTTACTTGTTGCGACATCTGAGGGCAAGGTTAAGGGCTAACATGATCCCCTAAAATTTTCTAAATTGTAAGATAATATTTAGTTGGATGTAAACAACCTTATAATGCAAATGAACTTGCGATTGTGTTTACATTATCTTGTTGATTGTAGAAAGTATTGCAAATAATGACCACCTTAGAATTAGGGTTACCATAAATTATGTAGTCATGATTATGGGGTTGTTTGCATTTCATTACGTTCAACCAAACATCATATAAATGCTAGGGGCTAACATGAAGGCCAATGGAAATAATTTGAAACGTGGCAAGAACTAAAAATGAATAAGGCAAATAATAAGAACATAAAACAAAAGGATAAGTGAAAATAAATCAAATCAAGCATTGCAGGCAAGCATCATCACTAGTCACTACAACTATGAAGCATATAGAAGTCATACTACATCACTAAGTCAAGAAGTCAAGAGCCACACATTGGCTCAAAATCCCCTAACATGTAGGGTACTGAAAGATAATCCTAATTCTAAGAAAGAGCCACACATCTGTTAAAGTCATTTGGCTTGAAGAAATTCCTAAGCAATTGAAGAGCATGAAGGAAACAAGCCTACGGGTCCAAGAGTCCTAATAATCATTAATATCATCAATCATGCTGTCCTCCTGAGGAGGAACCTTGGGAGGAAATCCTGTCACCTCAGTAAAGAGAACTTAGAGACCCTCTATGTACTCTAACCATTGGCAAATGCACTCCTCTTCCTTATCCAAATCATGATAATTGGCCAACATGAGATCACAGATGAGGTCATTCCTTCGAAGATGCCTCGATTCAGACTACCGCATTAGCCTCTTCTAAATAGACCCTCTCCTTCTTATCTTAAGCCTTAATCTCCTCATTTAGGTTATAGCCTCATCAGCATGAGCCTTGGTCTATTGTAAGTGCCTAGAGCAACTTACTCTTCTTCCCCTACAAAGTTAGAACTCTATCTCTCAGCCTCTTACCTACATTAGGAGAGTCTCTTCTGTAGTGCTAGAGTCTAGTAATCTAGCTTTAAAGCTTTGATACAACTGAGTCATTTCTAATGATTCTATGGGCCCTAGTCTAAGCCTATATGGAAAATAAAAGATCACCAAGTTAGCCCCTTAGCAAAGACATTCAAAGGAAGTGCGGCTTAATGGATAACTCAATTATACGAAGGTGACTTTAGAATCAATCACCGAAAGAGTCCCCTGACCCTCAGATGGACCTGGACTAAGAAGCATTACCATAAGATTCATGAGCTTGTCCCTCGAAGATGGCCAAGATTCAAGCAAAAAAGTGAGTCCACCACCACTCTAAGTACTTCGGGTACCCTAAGTGGGAAGGCCCATGCAAGACTTCTTCACACCCTCTAAACGGCTCGGCTTGTAGCTTCTCAAGTTTTTGAAAGCCCCTGAAGGACTCTCTACACCCCTCTTGAGAGCTTGATAGTGAACTTAGGGGAATTGTGGGTAGAGGGAGGGGTGTAAAGAAGCCCACTAGAATGCCCAACACCAAGTTGAGGTAGACGAACCAACACTAGCAAAGGAAAGTTACTCCAAGCTTAAAACTAAGGCATGGAAACACAATGATAAGGAAACATACCATAGGCTTCTTCGAGGCTGTTAATCTCATGAAGCACCCCTCTCTTGCTCACTCCTACCTTTTGATGGCTTGCTAACAATAGCCTTAAAAAGCAAAGATTGTGTCTTCTCTACAAAGAATAAACCAAAGTAGGCCAGCTTAAAAGATAGTAAAGAAAACATGGGGAAAAGGTATACCTTAAAGAAGCCTAGAGTTTATGCTAAGCTTATCACATAAAGGAGCAAATTCTTCTTAAATATTACTTCCTTAGAAGTGATTCAGGGGGACCTTCTCCACCTGTGTATTATCTTTCGAATTATGCACTGCCTTGAACCAAAAATTACTCATCTAGATGAAAAACCTTATTTAGGTTTATCAACTTAAATATAACCTCGTCACTCCATGGTGGGATATTCCAATCCCTATCCAACTTCTCCACATAAAAGAACTTATGCTTCTAACAATACATAGAAGAACACTTAACGACGGTCATCATGTGCCCTTGCTTATTCGAGGTATTATACAATCCCTACTCATAGATCCAAGTTGGGCTGACTTTGAAGCCATGGAGCAAAATAAAGGTGTACAAGTTACAAGAGGGGTGCTTCAACTCGTACACCATTATGAAGGAACATATGGAATGCCAAAAATTAGGGATAATCTAAGCCTGGGTTAGCTTGAACTTTTTATATATGGTTATAATCAATTCGTCAAGGGGGAACCCTAAGTCCAACATCACCTTACAAAAAGCACAACACACTAGTGGAGGAGATCACTATATGATTTCCTGAAGGAAGTATAAGTGCATAGCAAAAAATCACGTATTGGTTACAATACAACCAATCAACCATTAGCCTACTAGCAAAAATAAGGCTGACAAAAGGTGACCTAAGGTCGTTCTCGGGGTCAAATCTAACTTGAACCCACAAGACTCAACTTTCTTTTCCATTAACCCTTAGGTAAATAATGAGAAGAGGCACTTCCATTACTAGATAACTCCTCAAAAATAAAGTGATAAGAGTTGTAGCCTAAGGAAGTACATGTAGAATACCCATCAACTCACAATTCCTTAAAAATCTTTAGCCTAGCTGTGGTCTATAAGTCAAAGTCAACTATCCTACACAATAGGATGGGCAATTGTAACTTTCTAAGATAAATGACAATAAGCTAAAGGAGGCATGAAAGTGATAATTCATATTTTATATGAACTTTTACTCTTCATTGTACCTACATTTATGTCTTTTAAATATACTTTTATAAGTAAATAATGCATATTTTATGTGATTTTCAGGTAATAACAAAATAAAAGAATTTATGCTGAATTGATCAATTCTGCTTGGATCTCCCACATGTGTAATACCTAGAGTCCAAGCCCGTGAGAAAAGGAAAAAAAGAAAACAAAAAGGATTCAGCAACTAAGCCTATCTGCGGCCCGTCTCCCAGTTCATCAGCTTCGTGGCCTACTTGCACTAGCTAAGCGATCCAACCCAAGTGAGCCACTCCAAGCCTAGTCTCCCTTCCTCTTCCCCTATTGCACTCACCTCTGTGTGTGCTTTATGGCCTAATGCGCAACCCAACACCCAGCCTGCCTGCCTCCGTCATCCCTCTCCTCCTCACTCACTTACCCTAACTCTTTCTCTTCCACCACTAGGCCTGGTTCAGCCTGTTCCACGTGGCCCGACACATAAGAGCTTGACTAGCCCTTCTGTTCTCATTGTCCCCCTTACAGCACGCATGGGCCTGACATTGAGCACCACGGCCCATCACCCTTAGCAACTAATTTTTTCTCTTGTAAGCAAGTGCTAGTGATGTATGTCAAGACTGTTAGCTTGATCTCAACCAAACCTAGCAACCCAACATGGAAGATATGTCTTGAAATAAAGGAGAACTCCACCAGACAAGACTGAGAGACTCACCACTAACCTCCCTAAAGCAAAACAGCATCAAAAGATTAGATAAAGAATCTCACTCACTAAACACCACCTAAAATCAAGCTAAAATTTAGAGAGATATGAGAAGAGAAATTTGCATTAAGTAAATTGATAGTTTTTTCACTTCAATAAAATGTCATACGAGCTGCTAGAGAGAGTTTATATACCTCCATCTAGGCTGATTCAAAGAAGGTTACATGATGCTAGTAAGTACAAGTCAAGAGCTTAAGCAAATTAGCTTCTAACACCTAGTCAGGGAATGGACTAATGATTATGACGTGCTGCTGGTGGTCTAATCACACTTAAGTCTCAAAATCTCATTCAAGCACAAAGGCATAATTAAGCTAAACATACAATGGGTCATTAATGCAACAGAACCAAAAACAAGCTGAAATCATGCAAGTGTGACTGCCATTGATAGCACTGAACTGTCTAGTAGTTTATTGACCATTTCCTCTCTTCCCTAGTGGTTCCTAGCTTCATGGTCGATTCCTTGGCTAGAAAAAAGGTAGGATAAGACTTCTAAAATATTATGACACTAGCTCATGGCCTCAGGTTGCTGCAATCCTTCTCAAAAACAATGATAAACAAATAAGCACATTCCAGCCTACACTGTAATTTCCAGTTGTGGTACTCCTCTTGCTGCAGTGACTAATTGAGTAAGATATGCTGAAAATAAATGAATAGAACTTGAATTTGATCTCCTAAGCTTCAAAACAAGTACCGTAATGCATGGGGTTAGGTTTCAAGGCTATGTTGAAAATGCCCTTGAACTTGCTTAGGTATTAAACTGAACTACAAAGGAATACTTGGACTTTTATTGAACTAGACTGAACTAAGGCTAATGTGTTAGCCCCAAAATTGGTCTATAGATATGATTAGAAGCCCTAAGGTGTCCAGTATAGTAAGGACCTCCCTAGGCAAGCCTAAAAGTTGAACTACTTGCCTTCATAGAATGGATCCTTCAAGTGATCAGTAAGTAATATCTTCCCATCTTCCTACTGTGGAGCCTGAAGTGAGTATTGAAATGCATCACCTAGTCAACCATATTTACTCAATACTGATTAATAGTTAAAAACTAGCTTCTTTTAATGCATTATAACAGCCAAGAATTAATTGAAATTAATTTTTATTAATTTTTTAACTTTGTGATAGATGAAGAACCTGGAAACAACCCTGTGAACATCCTCCCCCATTTTGGGCCAATAGAAGTGTTCTTTGAGAAGGTCCGGGGTCTTGTTCAACCCAAAATGGCCTAGAAAGGACCCTTTATGGGCTTCCGTAACAAGCAACTCCCTCAATGGGCATGCAGGAACACAAAGTTTGTTTCCCTTAAACAGAAAACCTTCTTATATCAAATAGGGTCCCTAAGATGGAGTGTTCTTCACCAACTCTTGGAAAGCTGAATCCTTATAATAATAGGCTTGCATAGATTGCAATCCTAAGAGTTTTGCTCCTAAAATAGAAATAAGAGTAGATCTCCTGGAAAAGGTATCAGCTACCATATTTTCAGTTCCCTTCTTGTGCCTAGTAAAGAAGGTGAAAATTTGGAGAAACTCCACACATTTGGGATGCCCGGCATTGAGCTTGGGCTGGCCAATAAGGAACATGAGTTCCTGATGGTCTAAGTGAAGAACAAAAACCTTGGGATTGAGGTAGTGACTCCAGTGGTTCAAGACCCTCACTATTGCATCGAACTTTTATCATAGGTTGAATAATTAAGCTTTGGACCACTAAGCTTCTCGTCGAAATAGGCTAGAGGCCTTCTGAGTTGAGTCAGTACAGCCCCAATGCCTACTCCACTGGCATTACATTCCACTTCAAATCACTCTTCAAAGTTCGGTAAGGCTAAAACAGGTGCCTCACATAGCCTCTACTTGATGGTCTCCAATGCCTTCTAAGTTGCTGGAGACCATGAAAAACTACCCTTCTTCATGCATTCTATGAGTGGAGCCATAATTGAGCTAAAGTCCTTGATAAACCTCCTATAGAAAGAGGCAAGACCATGAAAGCTTCTTATTGTTGTGGATGAATTTGGGGCTGGCCAAGATTTGATTGCTTCAACCTTAGTATCCTCAACTTTAATTCCATCATAAGAGACAATATATCCAAGGAAAACAACTCTTATAACAAAGAACTCACACTTCTCAATCTTACTAAAGAGCCTCTACTTCCTCATAGTGGAAAGGATCTGCAACAGGTCGTATACATACTTCTGTTCTGTCTTGCTGTATGTAAGGATCTCATCAAAATAAACTAATATAGGGCATGAGCACCTCATTTATGAGCCCCATGAAGGTGTTTAGGACATTCGATAGTCCAAGTGGCATAACAAGCCATTTATAGAGTCCTTATTTGGTTTTAAATGCAGTCTTCCACTTATCTCCCTCTCTTATTATGATTTGATGGTGTCCATTTCTCATGTTAATCTTAGAGAAGATTTTAGAGCCTTACAGCTCATCCAACGTGTCATCATACCTAAGGATGGGGTACCTATACTTGACAGTAATGTTCTTAGTGGTGTTACTGTCCATACACATTCTCCAACTACCATCCTTCTTGGGTACTAGGAGAGCTTGTAATAAACATAGAATGATACTCTCTCTTATATATCCTCTATCAACAAGCGCTTGCATTTATCTTTGCAGTTCCTTGGTCTCAGTAGGATTGCATCTGTATGCAGGCCTGTTTGGTAAGGGGGCTCCATGAATTAAGTAAATCTGATGTTCAATCCGCCTCCTGGGAGGAAGGCTGGGAGGAAGGTCTTAAGAAAAGACATCCTTAAATTCCTAAAATAAAGGTTGTACCAAGGCGTTGAAGTGTGCTGAGTTTATATTAGGGGTAGATTCTACCACGAGGACATCAAGTATAGCCTTACCCTTGGAGGCAGCTCTCTCTGCTCTTTCCCCATTGATAAGCAAAGCACTCTCTCTAAGGTTTTCTCTTCTAATTTTAGGTTTGTGTATGTGATTGGGAGCTAGAGGGTTAGGGTCCATTTCTCACTATTCAACTTGAAAGAATAAGTGTTGAACTAACTACGCTGTAAGACATTCCTATCATATTGCCAAGGTCTTCCTAGGAGCAAATAACAAGCATCCATAGGCAGTACATCACAAACAACCTCATCATTGTACTTCCCAATAGAGAAAGCCACTAAAACTTGTTTAGAGACATTTACCTCATTGCCCTTTTTAAGCCATTGTGAAATGTATGGTCCGAGGTGCCCAATGGTGGAAAGGCTGAGTCTGTTGACCAACTATATAGAAGCCACATGTGTACAGCTTCCCCCATCAATGATTAGATTGCATGTTTTGTTAGACACCACGCATCTGGAATGAAAGATCTGTTCTCTTGCGTCTATTTCTGATAAAGCTTCACTACTATGAAGTACTTTCTTGATCATCAGCATCTCTNNNTCTTCCGGTAGTAAATAGGAGGTCTCTCCTTCCTCATCTAACGCTTCTTTAGCCTCTTCTACCTTTATCTGATACAAGTCCTTAATCTCTCTAATACTAAGGATTGCCCTATAAGGGTGGTTAGCCTAAAACTGGCCACAACGATGGCACTTAAAACATTTCTTTTGGCCTTTAGGAGCTGCCCTGAAAAAATTGAATGGCTTTACTAGAGTAGAAGGTTTCGCTGGGGTAGAGGAGCAAGTCCTTCTGGACTTAAGCTATTTCTCGACTTGACAGCCAATTTGCAAGCACCCTCAAAGGTCTAGAAAGGTTAGAGTTCAACCTTGTCTAGAATAGCAGGGTTTAGCCCTTTAACAAATCTAGCTATGGTCTATTCAGATTCTTCTCTCAAGCTACACCTAATTTGGAGCTGTTTAAACTCCCTGATGTATTCTTCAACCTTCATGTTGCCTTGTTGAAGGGAGGTGACTCTTAGGTAAAGCTCCTGCTTGTAAGTGGCAGGCAGAAACCTTTTATCTATGTGCTTCTTCAATTTAACTTAAGTTTTTATCTCGGATTTACCTTCCAAAGTTCTAGTCCTCTTAATGTTTCTGATACCAGAGTAAGGCATACTATTTTAGTTTCAAAACAGGTAGTTTAAAGGCCTTTTCTCCTGAATATCCCTTGATTTCAATGATTCTTTCCATGGCTTATACCCATTCAAGGTACTCTTCTGGCTTTAAGCTTTCATCAAACTCAAGAGCTTCTACTTTGAAGTCCTTAAGATCTTCTCTGTGACTTATTCTTCTCCTGGGCCTTGCTTCTCCGTTAGAAAAACTGCTAGCGTAATGTTAGTTTAGGGAGGGTTTTTATTCATTTGGTATTCACTTGGAGGCTCTCATGGAGGCTCTCTATCCTTGCCCTTAGGCTGTGTCATGAGCTATTAAATCTGAGCAGTCAAGATCCTGATGTTATCTTATATCTCCATGATAGCTCTATCACTTCTAAGTTCATGAGCCTACTCAAGAGTAAGCCCTCTAGGTGCTATAACAGGCTGTTGAGGAGGAGGAGAAGTGGTACCCCCTCTCAGCCATATTGTAAGGGGTCAAGGAATTAGGGTTAGCTACGGTTGTTTAAGAAGCTAGGTGTTTTGTAGTTAGATTATGTTTGGTTCAGGGTTCTTTATGCTTAATTCAGAAGCTCTCGGAACTTAAAAGATGAACAGTGAACTCAAAAGCAATAAAAGTGGTGGCCACTAAGGAGAAACTCACCAAGATTCAAAGTTGGGTTCTGATACTGGATGATGTATGTTAAGACTAGCAGCTTGATCTCCCCAAACCTAGGAACTCAACATGGAACATATATCTTAGAATAAGGGAGAAATCCACCAACCAAGACTGAGAGACTCACCACTGACCTCCCTAAACCAAAACAGCACCAGAATATCAGATAAAGAATCCCACTCATAGACCCCACCCAAAACCAAGCTAAAGTTTAGAGAGATTTTAGGGGAGAAATTTGCAGCAAGTAAATCGATAGTTTTTCAACTTCAATAAAATGTCATATGATCTACTAAAAAGGGTTTATATACCTCCTTCTAGGCTAATTCAAACTTGGTTATATGATGCGAAAAAGTACAAGTAAAGAGCTTAAGCAAATTAGCTTCCAACAACTAACACGGGAGTGGACTGATGATTATGACCTACTGCAGGTGGTTTAATCACCCTTGAGCCTCAAAATCTCATTCAAACACAAAGGCATAATTAAGCTAAACACGTAATGTGTCACTAATGCAAGAGAACCAAAAATAGGCTGAAATCATGCAAGTATGACTACGATGGACTGCACTAGACTGTCTAGCACTCTGTTAGGTATTTCCTCTCTTGCCTGGTGGTTCATGGCTTCATGGTTGATTCCTTGGCTGGACCAAAGGTGGGATAAGACTTCTAAAATATTATGACACTAGCTCGTGGCCTTAGGTTGCTACAATCCTTCTCAGAAACAACAATAAATGAATAAGCTCATTCCAGCCTCCACTGTAATTTCCAGTAGTGGCGATCATCTTGCTATAGTGACTAGCTGAGTGGGGTGTGTAAAGAATCAATGACTTGAGCTTGAATTAACCTCCTAAGCTTCAAAACAAGTACCATAATGCATGGGTTAGGTTTCAAGGCTGTGCTGAAAATGCCCTTGAACCTGCTTAGGTCTTGAACTGAACTGCAAAGGCATGATTGGACTTTTATTAAACTAGACTAAACTAAGGCTACTGTGCTAGCCTTTGAATTAGTCTCTAGATGTGACTAGAAACCCTAAGGTGTCCAATATAGCAAGAAACTCCCTAGGTAGGCCTAAAAGTTGAACTGCTTTCCTTCACAGAATTGGTACTTTAAGTGATCAATAAGCAATGCCTTCCCATCTTCCTTCTGTGGAGCCTGAAGTGAGTATTGAAATTCATCGTCGAGTCAACCATAATTACTCAATACTGATTAATAGCTAAAAACTATCTTTTTCTAATGCATTATAACAACCAAGAATTAATTGAAATTAAATTTCATTAATTTTTTAGCTTTGTGACAGCAGGAGAACCTGGAAACAACCCTATGAACATCCTCCCCCATTTTGGGCCAATAGAATTGTTCTTTGAGAATGTCCAAGATCTTGCTCAACCTAAAATGGCCTGCAAGGGACCCGCCATGGGCTTCCGTAACTAGCAACTCTCTCAACGAGCATGCAGGAACACAAAGTTTGTTTTCCTTAAATAAAAAACCTTCTTGTATCAAATAAGGTCCCTAGGATGGAGTGTTCTTCATCAACTCATAGAAAGCTGAATCCTCATAATAATAGGCTTGTATGGATTGTAACCCTAAGAGTTTGGCTCCCAAAATAGAAATAAGAGCATATCTTCTAGAAAGGGCCTCAACTGTCACATTTTCACTTCCCTTGTTGTGTCTCCTAGAAAAGATGAAAGCTTAGAGAAACTCCACCCACTTTGCATGTCTGGCATTGAGCTTGGGCTAGCCAATAAGGAACCTGAGTTCCTGATGGTCTAAGTGAAGAACAAAAACCTTGGGCTAGAGGTAGTGACTCCAGTGGTTCAAGGCCCTTACTATTGCATCGAACTCTTAGGTTGAATAATTGAGCTTTGGACCACTAAGCTTCTCACTGAAATAGGCTAGAGGCCTTTTGAGTTGGGTTAGTATAGCCCCAATGCCTACGCCACTGGCATTACATCCCACTTCAAATAACTCTTCAAAGTTTGGTAGGGCTAAAACACGTGCCTCACATAGCCTCTACTTGATGGTCTCCAATGCCTTCTTAGCTTCTGAACACCATGAAAGAAAAACTATCCTTCTTTATGCATTCTATGAGTGGAGCCATGATGCAGCTAAAGTCCCTGATAAACCTCCTATAGAAAGAGGCAAGACCATGAAAACTTCTTATTGTTGTGGCTGAATTTAGGACTGGCCAAGATTTGATTGCTTCAACCTTGGTATCATTAACCCGAATACCATTACAAGAGATAACATATCTAAGGAAAATAACTCTTAGAGCAAAGAACTCACACTTCTTAATTTTACGAAACAGCCCCACCCTCATAGTGGAAAGGATCTATATCAGGTGGTGTACATGCTCCTATTCTATCTTCCTATATACAAGGACCTCATCAAAGTAAACCAATATAGGGCATGAGCACCTCATTTAAACCAATGTAGGGCATGAGCACCTCATTCATGAGCCTTACGAAGGTGTTTGGGGCATTAGATAGTCGAAATGGAATAACAAGCCATTCGTAGAGTCCTTATTTGGTTTTAAATGCAGTCTTCCACTCATCTCCTTCTCTTATTATGATTTGATGGTATCCACTTCTCAGGTTAATCTTAGAGAAGATTTTAAAGCCTTACAGTTCATTCAATATGTCACCATGCCAAGGGATGGGATACCTATACTTGATAGTAATGTTGTTAATGGTCCTACTGTCTACACTCATTCTCCAACTACCATCCTTCTCGGGTACTAGGAGAGCTAATACTAAACATGGACTTATACTCTCTCTCACATATCCTCTATCAACAAGCTCTAGCATTTATCTTTGCAATTCCTTGGTCTCAGTAGGATTACATCTGTATGCGGGCTTGTTTGGTAAGGGGGCTCCTTGAATTTAGTAAATCTTATGTTCAATCCGCCTCTCGGGATGAAGGCCAGGAGGAAGGTCTTGATGAAAGACATCCTCAAATTCCTAAAGTAAGCATTCTGCGAAGGGCTTCTAAGTTTATGTTAGGGGTAGATTCTACTACGAGGACAGCAAGTATAGTCTTACCCTTGGAAGTAGCTCTCTCTACTCTTTCCCCAATTACAAGCAAAGCACTCTCTCTAAGTTTTTCTATCCCAATTTCGGGTTTGTGTATATGATTTGGAGCTAGAGGGTTAGGGCCCATTTCTCACCTTTCAACTTGAAAGAATAAGTGTTGCATTGACCACGGAGTCAGACATTCCTATCATACTACCAAGGTCTTCCCAGGAGCAGATGATAAGCATCCATAGGCAGTCATCACAAACAACCTCATCCTTGCACTCCCCAA
>NCQV01078767.1:0-19834 GCA_002740545.1 Lophocereus schottii | reverse complement strand
GTCCAATTGGAATAATAAAAATAAATGAAGTAATTGAATTGAAATTAATAAACATAATTTCGGGTCGAACTATTACACTTGCACAAATTTAAAATTTTCGAAAGTAAATTTTTAAAGGATTGGGGCTAAAATGCAAATTTTAAAAGTTTAGGAGCACAAGAACAATAGAGGGTCCCTAAAAGTTCGATCAGCAAACGTCGAGGTACTAAAATATTCGCTCCAAAAACTTAGACCTTAAAAAATTAATGTCACATATGTCGAGGTACCTTAGGATTAACTCCCTGGAACTTTGTTTAAAGCTGCCAACTTGAGTTCATTAGCCAGAAACAAAATTTAATACATGAAAGAGGGTAAGAACAGTCACTTAAACCAAGTGGATTCTTTATAAAATGGTCTCTCCCTTAAGAAATATATTTGTAATTTAATAATAGTCTTGTCAAATAGTATATGTACGCTGCAAATATTTACACTGGCATATTTCATAAATAAGAAGTTTTTGACTCATAATAGGTAATGAAATAACTTTGAGGGCATTGAATTCACAATTTAATGCTATCTTTAAGGGTGTGCCCCTACTCATGACTTATGATATCCCCAAGGTCTCTCAAAGTTGATATTGAACTTACTCCCTTGTTAATGTAGTAACAACTAAGGTTCTTGCTTTCTAGGTCTACTACCTAAATAAATTACCATTCCTGCTTTTTGAGTTTGCTCCCTAGAATGAGTCCATACCTTTAACCAATTCTCCTAGCCCAAAACTTCTCAAATGCAATTCACTTTCAAACATGCATGGCATTGAATTTCCTGAAATATTATAACACTACCACTTCTAATTTTAGGAACACTAATAACGCCATTGAGATGATCAAATTGACCTTTAAAAGGCACAATAATTTTCTACTTAAAAAGGAAGATTGGTATACAATTTATCAACAAAGTAATGATCTACCTTTATATAAAAAGGCTACTAAAATTTGTCATTAGGAAACACCTATAGATTACTTTAGACCAATAGGATTCAAGTATTTGCTCTAACCAATAATATTCAAATAACAATTTAGGCACATAGAAATTGCAATTAGAAACTTCTAAGCCAATGATAAATTATCCAAATGCAAGGCCAGAGTAAAAGGGTATTAAAATTTATCTTTAGGAAACACCTATGGCTTAGTGTGGACTAATAGGATTCAAGTATCCACTTCTAGTCAATAATATTCAAACAACAATTTAAGCATATGAAAATTGACATTAGAAGCTTCTAAGCCAATGATGAATTATCCAAATGCAAGGCTAGATTTACTACACTTGTACTTGCTTGGTTGTATCATTCACCATCCCAAATGGAGGAATGTGAGGGATATACTAAAAGAGGAATTGATTGGACGTGGCCACTAACTCCTTATAAAATCTAAACCCCTTGGTCACCCATTTAATTACCCAACTGCTCTTGATCAAAATCGTGCATATCCATATATGTAGTGACCCTCGCTTAATTTTTGGCCCATAATGAGAGATATACTTAGAATCTAGAGGGATGTCATAGCTTTTTGAAAAATAGATATCCAAGGCTGTCCAAAATTACTAAAACACTAATTTCGAGCCTATTTGGTTTTATTCAATCAATGACTCAAACTTAAGACTTATGAAACTGAAATTTTGGATGGCTTATGCTAGAAGCTTTATTTGATATAATCCAACATTAATGAGAAGCATGTGATGGGTGACCTCATGAGAAGTTTCTCAAGCAGCGTGTGAGCGGGGACGAAGCATGCTGGAAAGGCTTGTAGTGATTTGTTGGGCTTGTTGATGATCCTTAAAGCCATTCTTGATAATTGTCCACGACCTAAAAGGCGTCAAGGTGGTATAGATGCTATCAAAGCTAGCTTGCCATAGTGAGCTACACTAGAAGTATGCAGGGCTCTAGCAGTCACTTCGAGAGTTCAAAATACTAGGATGGACCACTGGTCAAGAGAAAGCATAAGTTGGGTAATTTATAAGGTATAACAAGGATGTTGTGCTCTTCAAGTAGGGGTGATTGTAATACCCTAAATGTGGGTTGAAAAAGATTGAAGTGACTACTAATATCATTAAAGTTGCACCTGCCTTTTCGAGAAGCCCACTCTTAAGAACTCCACAGTTAAGCATGCTTGCTATGGAGAAACCTTACGATGGGTGACCTCCTTGCAAGTTTCTCGGGCAGTGTGTGAGTGAGGATAAAGCATGTTGAAAAGGATTGCAGTGATTTGGGGGGCCAATCGATAATCCTTAAATCTATTGATGGTTATTATATTCTAGCACTAGCCGTTCTTGGTAATTATCCATGGCGTGGGAGGGGTCGGGACATTATAGTTGCCTACTAATTCGAATACTTATAAGCTTGTTAAAATTACAAATGCACTCATCAACATCCAACTCATAATGGGGTGTCTCTTCATGCTTAAATTTAGATTATTGTCATTCACTTTCAAGAGGCATAAAAAAGGAGCCAAATGAGCTTCTTGTTCCCATTCGTACAACCTCTATGGACTCAATTCTAAGGACACGAAGGTGGACCCTCATAACATCATCAACTTTAGCGTGAGTTTGAACCTCTACAGTTTCTTTAATGCGAGGATCTAATGATGCAGACTGTAGATTGGGAGCTTTAGGAAAAGTCTTATGCATGACCTAGTTTTCCTCATCCCTTGTTTTCTCAAGACCCAAAATGGGTTCACTCTCCTATTGGGACACCATAGGCTTTTCCTCTTAAACCTTGATCTTCTCTTAGAAAATAATAGAATTTCACATCCATATATGACTTAAGCCATCTCCAGGACTTAATTCTAGGCTTGTCCTCAATAATTCCTTCCATCCTAAACTATTCCTTAGAGTTTTTAGGTGGCTATCATAAAACCCTCTTCATTCAAATATCCTCTTATCACAAGGTAAGGCTCAAGGGCTTGAACATATTTAAAGTAGTGATTAGGGTCTAAACCACCGTCAAAACAAGATGGCTATCTTCATAACTTCTTTAGCTTATGCTCTTTGACTTAAGTGCCTCCTCGATTCATATTAAAAATCAAGTATGGTCATATGTTCAATGGTATTAGAAAACAAAAGGTCAAAAATAGTTAAAGGAAAGAGAATGGGGTTGCCACAAACCATTGGCTTCACTACGAGCAGACTTTGGTTGGGTCTGGCCGACTGTACTTCGTGGTTCATATGAATGCTTTTTAATGAAGTTTAGGCTTGTGTTTAGGTTTAGGATTATGTTTTTGCTATTTTTTTAGCTTCTTTGTGGGTTAAGAAGGGTTGATTAAGGCAAGAAAATGGGAAATCAAAGTATGAATTTTTGGGTTAAAAAAGAAGAATTTTTTAATGGAGAAATCAAGCAAAGTTGGACCTTTCGACTCTATCACTAGCTGGAGGTGGAGATGAAATCTCTAATAGCAATTTCATAAGGATTGCGTCCCTCAATCACAAAAGTGAACAACCATCAACAGCCACTAAGTAACAAGCTCTTGACCCATGCTAAGCCATGAGTAGCAAAAGAAAAAAAATGTGATTTTCATAGATTATTTTAGAAGTGGGAGAAAAGCAAAAAAAGTGAAATGTGACTAAGATAAAGGCTCAAAACATCACTTAGCGTAACAATCCACCAATTAATGTTCTAAAAGCCCCAAGAATTAATTTGAAGGATTGACTCAATCACACCATGTATTTGAAATAAACAAATAGATTTCGTTTTCAGGAGAGAAAAGCATTCTAAGTTTCATTCATTAATTCTCAACTGAAGTCTATCTACGAGTGAATACAAGGACGCTAATTCATAATCTCAAAAATTAGATTCCCTTCCCCAAGTTACAAAAATAAGCCAATAAAAATGAAACACATGAGTTAACGTGGACCTTTATGATTTAAGTGTCCACTCTACACAATATCATTCAAACAATAATTTAAGTATATGATGATTGAAATTAGAAGCTTTTAGGCTAGGGATGAGTTGTCCAAATGCAAGGCTGGAATTTACTACACTTGTACTTGGTTGATGGCATCCTCCACTGCCCTAAATAGAGGAACTTGGGGGACATATTTGACGAGGATTTTGTTGCAGGTGTCCACTAACATCCCAAAAAATCTTAACCCCTTAATCACCTATTTGATGGCCCAATTAAGCTTATGATCAAAATTGTCCATATACCATTGCTTGATTTTTGCCTTTTAATGCAAGATATCCTTAAATCTTAAGAGGTACCATAGCTTTTTAAAAAATAGACATCTAGGGCTATCCAAGTACTTTAGAACACCAAATTTGGGGCTTATTTGGTCATGTAATCAGCAACTGAAAATTATGGACATATCTTGGTAGAAGCTACATTAGATGTAATCCACCACTACCAAATGGATCATGCGTCTAATTACTGTAGGAATATAATTTGGGATCTGGCTGATATCACTAAACCATCGTAATCAATCCCCTTTAGGCCACAAAGAACCGTAAAAATGTATTCCAAAACCAATCTCCAGCCCAAACACTAATATGCAAAATAACTATAAACTAAAAAAAACAACAAACTAAAAATTTTGGATTGTCAACCCATGTTGTTTTGTACGCCTATGCCAAAATCTTACACTTTGGAATTTTTATCCAGAAACTTGGCACTACCACCATGTGTCACCGGGCATGCCCATACATCCTTTTCTACTTGTGCTATTGCAGTACGACCGTGCTACTCCTGTGATCAACATTTCATCCCTCTTTCTGTTCTTAACCACTAGCAATCATAGCCAATGAAGGAGATCGCTCTTATTCTAGGGTCATAGCCAATGAAGGAGATCTCTCTTATTCTAGGGTCATTTTTATTTATCAAGCCCATGCAATAAAGAGAGATAGCGCCATCATTGAACTTCAAGAGCAAGTGAGAAAGCCCACAAGGGAGCTTCAACAAATAAGAGGATCTATCTCTATCAAAAGAAGATGTCACCATAAGTGGGAACTTAACGTTAACCCCAATAATATAGTCTATTCCTATCCTATGAAGATTTTGATAATGGGCATAGAGGAACTAGAAGAATAATGCAATCGAGGGATGAGCTAAGGGATCTTAGGATCGAGGCACCGAAATTTGATAGAAACCTCCATAAGAAAAACTATATAACTATGAAGAGGATTCTTTAGCTTAAGGAGAATGATAAAAAGAAGTTTTTCAATTTAACTATAAGATGAAAGAATGTTTCGTTATGAGCATTTTAAAAAGAGTAAAGAAAAGAAAAGTTAAGTCAAAGATCAAGACATGATCCAAACTCAAAAAGCACATGGATAAGCAGTTCTCACCATCCTTTTACAAACAAGAACTCTACCTCAAAATCACTTATTTTGACTAAGAGAATATCAAGATGGAAGAGTATATATAGGATTTTGAACAACTCTAAATGAGAGCTGGATTGGATGAAAAGTCCGAGCTTAAAATTAGTAGATTCATCAAGGAGTTATTACCCAGTATCGCTAACAAGGTAGACCTCCAACCTTTTTTCCGGTTGATGACATTCATGTAATATTCCAATCAAAATTTAGAAACAACTTAAGGGTAGAAAATCCATCTATGCCTCATTTACTAAGAGCCTGCTCCACTTGCATTGCAATTGAAACCCCGACTCCACAGCTCCAATCTCCTGACATGTGTAATAGAATTGTTAGTGAGCCATCTAAGAAGTTCAAAGGTAGGACATCTCCCAAGTGCCATGATCTTGAGTATTACGAAGCTAATTGGCCTAATAGAATGGCCTTTACTATAAGGGAGGCAGAAGATATTCGAGCTATTAAGGAAAAATTAAGGGAAGAAGTGGAAGTAAATGATGTGCCTACTCTTGTCACTCTAGATATGGGTAAATTATCATTGATTATGAGGTATTTACATGTCACAAAGGCTCCTCATGAAGATAGCCAAATGAAACAAATCACTAATTCAAGGTGAACAGTTAAACGTAGGGATTGTAGCTTAATCTTATATGGTGGTAATTGTACCCATGTGGCATCTAGGACACGCATTAACAAGCTTCAAGCCCACTTGAAGAAGTATCCTACTTCATACTCCCTTCAATGGTCAAATCCAAGCAATGAGGTAACCACTGCTAGGCAAGCTCTTGTGTCATTCTCAGTTGGTCCATATTATAGTAAAATGTTCTGCGATGTGTTCCCCATGGATGCATGCCACTTATTAATCAGTGGATCTTGGTTATATTATAACCATGTTATCTATGATGGGCATGTTAGCACTTATTCACTTAAGCACAATGGGTGTACCCTCATCTTAGGCCCTTTATCACCTCGTAAATCTCATAAAATAAAGTTGCAGAAGGGAAGTGATAAAAACTCCTACAAGAGAGAAACATAGGATTATTATGTCACTAGCAAGAGCAAGCCTCAAATTACCTTACCAATAGTCAAGCCAAACACAAGTGAGGAAGTCAATCTATTACACCCTTTGACTCTAACACCCTCCCATGCTAATGATATTGAGGTCATGCATAGGCTCACTTGTGGAAGCTCAATGTCAAGCAAACCAACCTTGGAAGAAGAGTCAATTGAACTTAATTAATCTATGAGTGACATCTCCCTTGAGCTTAATAGGGTTGGATTTGCCATATGATGCATACATCAAGGTCTTTGAAAAGCTTGTTGGTGCAATGGATTTGAGGCTAAATCCTTCTCAAGAGGGGTTGCTTAATGCAAAGAAAGCCATTGATGCTAAGATTCTCCAACTTACCATAGGTTTGACACAAGGGGATCTCTTAATTACTCAAGAAAGTAGGGTGTTAAGGGAGAATCATTCTAGGCCTATGCAAACTTGGGGCCATTAGAGAGGGTCAAAGTAAGTTTAGGTAGGTGGCAAGGAAATTACTAGCGTGAAATAAGGAGCCTAAGAAGTTATTTGTACATTCCTTCATCCTTAAAAGAATGTCACATCGTCACAGCTTTCTGAAGTAGCCCCTAAGGCCAAAAACGGTTATTGAAATAATTCGGTAAGTTATAATACATAAACCTAAGGTTTGGTTTGCGTGTGATGAATTGACAGTGCTAAAGTTCCATATGTAACTGCAGCAAATAAAAGGGCTCAAACTTGACCTGGTTGTACCTAAGAGTCTTAATGTAATAAAACTTAGCAAACGAAGACAATACCTCAGGTCAGACATCTAACTCACTTAGGTTCAAGTCTGCGTATAGTTGGTACTTAATTAAATGTACGTAACACGTAACTGAATGAAGATAGCCACAGCTAACCTACATGCCTATAAGTATTTTTGTTTATTTACAAAGAGTAACATACTAGCACACAAAGTGATCCAACATACTTGCAATCTGAACTGGAGCTAGCTGCAAGTATGTGACCCAAAACTATGTTGTACCTTATCAGTTTGAGCAAGGAAAAAGGAAACATAGATGAAAGGAGCTACCACACATTTAGTGGATAATTATCATCCCAAACGAAACAAAACAGTTGCAACGGTACCTTTAGGTAGCTATCAATCAAAATTATACTTAATATCAACATATTAAACATGCAAGACCTCAACATCAAGCGGTCCTTGAACACATCCTAGGGATTGAGATATGTAGACAGTTTGACTCCTAGCTAATGACTTACATAAAAGGAATTTTGCCTAAAGCTACCAACTTAAGTTTATTAGTATAAGATTTGACATACGAAAAGGGTAAGAACCATCACTTAGATTGAGTTGAGTCTTTATAAAATGGCATGTCCCCTAAGGAAAACATTTGTGATTTAATAAGAGTCTTTTCAAATAGCACGCGTACTTTTCAAATCTTTACACTAGCATATTTTATAAATGAGAAGTTTTTAACGCATAGCAGGTAAATGAATTTACTTTTAAGCTATTGGATTCACAAGTTCGTGCTCACTTTAAGTGCATATCTGGGCTCATAATTTATTGTATCCTCAGGGTCTCTTAAAGTTAATGAACTTATTCCCTCGTTAGGGTGTTAGTAACTAAGGTTCCTGCTGTCTGCGTCTACTCCATATGCATACTAGGGTTCCTACTCTTTGGATCTATTCCCTAGACTGAGTTCATAACTTTAGCCAATCCCTCCTAGCCTAAAACATCCCAAATGTAATTCACTTTCAAACATGCATAGCATTGAATTTCTGAAATATTATAACAATAGCATTTCTAATTTGAGAAAGACTAATAATGCCTTTGTAACACCTGCATTCCTTATTTTTATGTTAACCTCACTATCTTGCCCTTTGACGCTATAAAATCATATTTTAGTAAATATATGAGTTAAATTATTATTGATGTGCTTATGCGAGCAATAATTTTATTAAAAAGAGAATTATTATTATTATTATTGACCTTGAAATCTAATTCGTGCTAATTTGTGTTATGAAATTGTATCGATAGTTTAATTTAATTGTTTCCTGAGTTCGATTAGAATGCTGATTATTAGAGTGTTTAGACCTAACTTTAGACTATGCACTGGTGGTGTGGGGGGCGGCTAATAAAGTTAATTGAGCAATTGACCAAAACGCACAAAAAAAAGGAGAAAGGGGGCCGAAGCCCCTTACCTTTCTGAAACGATAACACGAAAAGGGGTTGTTCTCCTTTTGGTTCCCCCATCAACCCCTCCCCGGCAACCACGTACACAAGAGAGA
Organism: Lophocereus schottii; assembly: GCA_002740545.1. NCBI lineage: Eukaryota > Viridiplantae > Streptophyta > Magnoliopsida > Caryophyllales > Cactaceae > Lophocereus > Lophocereus schottii. The sequence goes on along the minus strand of NCQV01078767.1, from coordinate 11,180 downwards.
GAGAGAGAGAGAGAGAGAGAGAGAGAGAGCGGCAATGTTCCGCCGTGCCGGTGGTTAGTCGAGCATCGCTGGGTGAAATCAACTCATACAGTAGCCTGTCCCCAGAACCAACCACCCGCTAGAAGCCAGACCCAGACCGACCACATTTGTTGCCTTCTTTGCCGACCTCGAGGCACCAAGCATGTGCCAGATGCGCCATAGCAACGCCATTCACGTCCTCCAATATAAATCTGAGGAGATTTTAGAGCAAGGAGCAACCAAAGTGATGGCTGAGGGGTTCAAATTCATGATAGCAATAGGTAGACTAGGGTTGTGTGGCCGTGGGTTTCACTATGCCGCCATAAGAGTCCGGAGGCTCAGTTCAGGCTTCCTAATTCGCATCACCTCCTTGCTGTTTAGACTAGATGCTAGGACCGAGGTGGGTGTTTCTCTTCTCCTAAAGTATTAGTAATTTCGAAAATGATTTGGCCCTCGAGTTGTATTGCATGTTGGTTTAAGGTTAGTCAAGTTAACTGGAAAAGTGGGGAGTGATTATACACGTTTGTGCAACTGAATTCAGGCTTAGATTATAGATGTATAGGCTAAATGAAAATTGCCCAGAATTAAACTAATTTTATGGTTAAAATGCTACTTAATTAGGTCAGAAAAGTCTCCTTAGTTGGGCAGAATGTGTACCCTGTAATTTGATAGATCTAGGGTTGAAAATCGAATTGAAAAAGGGCCAGGAATGGAGCTAGAAATTGGGGTTATTATGATTAGCAAATTGAGTATTTTGTGAGTAAAGAATGCTTTAGATCGATGCATGCTAATTTGTTTAATTCATGCATGGAAATGGTCTTTGAAACGACGTAATAACCTTGGTTAATTAAAACAGATTCAAAAGCCTTAATGTAACTATATTATGCTTTTGAAAATGACATGAATCGGGCATGCTTATTCCCTAAGTTGTTGGTTATGAAAGCAAAGATAGTTTTACACCTTGTTAGTTCATTTCGATCCACTGAGGGCCTTATTTAAGCTAATGATCTATATATTTATATATACCTTAATTTTCCACTATTTGCTACCTGCTCGATAAGTTTATATGTCGATGTTGAAAATTTCATTATGACCTTTGTGGTGAACTGCTATGATTGCAAAATTGAAATCGAGTTGGTAGTTAGATGGCTTGAGGTTGAACTAATGAGTGCTTTTGAAGTTCTTTGTGTTCAGTGTTGCGTGAGGAGGGAGCATGGGTTGTGATTGATCGCAATCGTGTAAATTGCGGGGCTATATGTGGCTTATTGGGCAGATTCTACCAAATTGAATTATAAACTGTTTGAATGTGTTATGTGTGAGACCTTCCCCTTTATGTCATTAAGCTTTATCGTGTGTGTGAGGGTGAAATTTTGAAAAAGAAGGTTTGTCATGGTTGAAAACAAAAGTAGCCATAACTATTAGCAAATGATGGCCTATTTTTAACTATACAAATGCAGTTTTTAAGGCGCAGAGAATTTTAAAAAGGAGAGAGTTGTATGATAAAAGATTTTGTTGTAAGAGACAGCAAACTTATTAGCCGCTATAGCTATATGCTTTAAATGGCTAAGATAACATGCTTAGGGGCATATGTAAGATTGGAGTGAACCCCCTAGAATGGGGGAGTTGCTAGTCCAACGAATAGTCCCAATAGTGGAAAACCCTAGAAGTCCCTGACGAGGGTAAAGGTCCAAGTAGTTGCCATCCTAGGAGTAAGAGCTTAGCGTGAGCGATAGTCTCACTAGGGGTTGAGAATGGATCTCACCCAACTAGCACATTATGACGATCTTATGCCAAGAGTATTTTCCTAATAAATGAGAACAGCAGTAGGTATTTCACCATTTTAAGTATTTTAGAAAAAATAAAGATTTCAAGGGCCATTAAGAGGCTAGTTCGAATCAGATTCGAAAAGCTCATAAGGGTCACTATTGGGCCAGAATGAAAGAGATTTCTTTTTGAAAAGTATATGAGCCTCAAGAAGGCTAGTTTGATTTATAAACAATTCTTTAACGAGGTTAGCTTGATTTGTAAACTACTCTTTGCAGAAGCTAGTCTGATTGGTAAACTATCCTTTGAAAAGGCTAGTGTCATTTGTAAATTATTCTTGGAAAACAACATGAGTCACTACGTTTTCAAAATGCATATTCGAAAGCATTTTGCCCTATTCTTGTTGTTTAATTGCTTATGTGCCCGAAATGACTATTTATTAAGGAAGTTTGGTTATTAAGGGCCTAGAAACGAGCTTCAGTGGCTAGCATGAAGTTTAGAGGTGATGATTTTCCTTGGGGACTATGATTGCCTAATATGATAGTAATACACAAATGTTGTGTGAATGCTAGTTATTATTATGATTATTGCCTGCAAATAGTTTTGGTTTTAAGCAGTTGGAAAATACTCACTAAGCGTGTGGTTGCTCATCCCATTACTATTTTTCCTTTTCCCAGGTTTTCATTCTAATAGGTAGAAGTCAATTTATTTATATTGAGATGGAGTCTACACCCTTGCTTTGAAAAGGTGTCATGTATGCACATATAGAAGAAGACTTATGTATTAAACGATGTATTATAATGTATCCCTAGAAGTTGTAAATGCATGTAAACAAAGTACTCTAGTTTATGTAATTTGCATTCTTTAGAAGTCGCTTTGTATGGCCATGTGAACCCCATTTGATTAGTTAGTCATCATTGTTTAAATTGCTTATTTTTGGGATGTAAAACCCCAGTACTCTAGATGTGTGATCCATTGAGTTGTATGTTTTATGTGCTTCTTTATTATTGAACTTTGTTGTTTTGGTGCACTTCGGGCAAGTGGCCAATAGAGTTATGGGCTCCGGCATGTAGCCGTTGAACGTATTTTAGAGTTCTTTACATTTGTATTGATTGTAGGGATTTAATGTGAGGCTTTAAGCCTGGGAAATGGTTAATTTTTATGCAAAACTCTGTCCGTTTTGCCTTAGAATTTAAGTATGATTTAAGAAATGATTAGTGCTCCTATCCCTAGCGGTTGGGGATGTTATTGGTGGTACCAGAGCAAGGTCATGTGGCCATAGGCTGCAACCTGAGTCTTGCATTTAATATAGTTATGTAGGAATATGTTCATGATGATGTTATATGTACCTGCTTTTGTATGCAAATGTCAATATTGCGTGAACATTGGTACATTTACTAGTTTTGTGCGGCATGAGTGAGCTCATAGATTAAATGAATAAGCCATTTATTAGAGCATGGGGCGAATGACTTGTATTCTCATAAATGAGCTAAACGTTGGCTCAATAATGTTTGTTTCATTTATGCACTTTGGTTATTTAATCAAAAGTTTAAAGTACGGTTGATTTGAATTAAAATGTTTGGAAAAGTTTTATCTCTAAGCTCATCTTTGCCCCTTAAGTACGATATGCTCCTCAGGCCCTATAATGAAGTGAGCAGACGCACTCAATGGTTGGTAAGGAAAGAGCTAGAAGCGGTCAAACTATTCTCCTTTTGAAACCTAGAGACCTTAAAAGATAAGATCCTTCCTAAGTAGTGAGTTAAGGTTTTTCGTTTGCATTAAAAGATCTCTCTAATTATAAAGTTAGGCCTTACTGTTACATCTAAAGACTTGTATTTGCTTTGCAATGATGTTCGAGCCTTGTTCTATGAACATAAGTTTCTATATGTAAGTGCATGTTTTGAGTACCTACATGCCAAGATGCATTTGTTGCTTCATGTGTTAATGATAAGTTGTTAGTAAGTGACTAAAAGATTGCTTTTCTTGACTAAAAGTTCATTTTGATGATACCCTTTTTATGTGAATTCTCAATTGCTAAAGAAACCAAGTGAGAACTTTCTATAAGTGCCATTAATACTTAGATGAGGCCTTAATTAGGATCCTTATTCACATAGGGAGTCTTCCTAACTTCCCAACATGTAACCACTGTTACTTATGAGTCAACTAGGCGCTATGCTCATAAGATTGATAGTGTCTTGGCTATATCAACCCTATCACACCAACAATGGAGATAAAAGGAAGAACCTAACAAATTTTGGAAATGTTATACTGTATACATCACCTCATTACCCCTGGGGTAACGATCTATACCTATCCAACATGTCCTTAAGCATTAACACCAGGTGTAGAAGTCACAATGCCCCACAGTAGAAGGTAGAACCTTCTCATTTGTACTAGGAGTTCTTCAAACCTTCATAATTGCCTTATGAGAAAAATGTGTTGCAAAACCTCAACGTATATCCATAAAACCATTAATGCCATTCTTACCTTATCGATGGCTAGGTCCTAACAATTTGGGTAAACCTTAAGGCATACCCTTGATCCTAGATTTTAAATGAGGGTTGCACTTATGTATACTTGTCTAGATGTCCTCCCGTGAATCGCTACCGCGAACTTACGTGTTTTGAAGCATAAGCATAACATTATGTATAATGTGAAGGCCATGGAAGCTTATATAGTTACTTAGGTTTATTGTGCACGGTTATATAGGTGTCTTGTGAATAAATTCTCTAGTAAACGCACATCTTGTTGTTTGCGTAACTTAAGTTTGGTTTGGCATGTGACTGAATTAGCCAAATGGTTTAACTTACATAATTTGTGGCATGGTATGACCTTTGAGTTGTTATTTGCATTCCGTGAATTCCATGATCTCATGTTATAGCTTAATAACTGCTTATACACATATTTAAAGCATGATGAGGCAACCATAGTAACTTGCATTCCCATATTCTTGCCCTTGTCTCCTATGTTTGAGCGGATGGCATGCTAGTGTACTATGCTTGTAATTGAAATTCTTGACTCTACACTTGTCAGGAAGTTATGTTAGACAATGACTGACAGAGATTATATAGGCTCAAGGATGTGATGTGATTAAGTTACCATGTACTATACCCTATGTGATGAGATTCATCTGATAGATGGTGATTTTCGTGGACCTTCATTAGGTGTTATGTTTGTTAGTATTGTTGTCGTACTATATTAAGGTCATCCTGCATAGACATTTCCATTATGGGCCTTTTGATTGCTATATTATCATGCTGTCACCCTTTGACATTAGAAATCATAATTGCATATTGAAGTGTTTGTTATGAACCTCGTAAGGGAAGTGATAAGGTACTGATGTACTCATAATCATATCGAAATGTATGCTGACAATTGAGTTATAAGATATGCGTGCCAATTTGATTAATAAACGTACATGAGTCTGACATCGTGTTGCATATTTCTATGATCTAGAACTAACCAGTTCTAAATGAGACCTGAAGGTAGAACACTATGATAGCTAGGGCATAAGTGCGATACTTGATGCATGAACTTGGCAATAAATTTCGCATAACCAAGAAACCATGTATCTGCCTCCCTTAAATGACTTATGTTTAGACCTATGCTAGACTTTTACCACCCATCGACTTACATTCGTGCCATAGCATTTTCCTTCCGTATTGCTCCTTTGCATGTGATTCTTAATCCTTGGCGTGCTCTGTTGTCGACTCTCTGTGATGTCAATGTGATCTTGAGTCCTACTTCAAGTCTATCATTATCAATGTGACGTAATATGATGTCTCCACTACTTTAATGTGATTAGCTTCCTAGTTGACTGATTCAACCTTTGAGTGATTTAATATCTTCATGCTTTCGAATGAACCTGATTAAGTTAACCCCCTTTATACGACTTTGACATATCGTGTCTAAGTTGCCATGAATAAAAGGCCTAAAAGTTTGTTGTGATTGATGTACAAACATAAGAATATTAGTTGCATATGCTTTCCTTTTGTAAATTGCTTGCGATATGCGTATTAGATGGTTTCATGTTGCTTATTATTCCTAGGCTGTAGGATGTTGAATTGCTGATTCTATGCAATACCATTGTGTTGAAGTGATGCTATGTGATGCTATGTAATGTCTTTGTTACTCTAAGGCATTACAGGAGTCTCCAGGTTAACTGTTGTGATCTTAATAGTGACTTGAATTCATATTTTAGAATGAAGCTACTTGGATATGATTTTGAGATGTCATGACCCAATTGTCATACCTTTAGATGTTGATTCATAACGCTGCACATACATCGAGTTGTTGTTCACTGTACCGATTGAGTCTAGATAATTGAAAATCTATGCTGCTTTTTAAAACAAGCTTAATATGGTTTTCCACGCCACCTCATTTGCCCCTCTTCTATGCGACTGCCCTCGGCGCCTAAATAGAGTGAGTAGTCGCTCAAAGAGGATTGGCAAGTAGGAGACTAGATACCATAAGCCTCTTTTTTTGTTTCAATTAATTGTAAAATAAGAATTTGGATTCTAATGTGATTTGCGTAAATTGTGTCAAGTGTGTGGACGTCTTAGACACGACTGAACTGAGCTTTGGAATTTCGAGGACGAAACTCTTTTAAGGGGGAAAATATAATACCCACGTTCCTTATTTTTATGTTAAGCTGACTGTCTTACCTTTTAACGTAATAAAATCATATTTTAGTAATGATATGAGTTAAATTATTATTAATGTGCGAATGTGAGCAAGAATTTTATTAAAAAGGGAATTATTGTTATTATTATTGACTTTGAAATTTAATTTGTGCTAATTTGTGCCATTAAATTGTATCGATAGTTTAATCTTGTCGTTTCCAGAATTTGAATAGAATGCTGATTATTAGGATGTTTAGACCTAAGTTTAGGCTATGTGCTACTAATTTGGCGGCCGGGTACTAGAGTTGATTGAGCAATTGACCAAAACATACAAAAGAAAGGAGAAAGGGGGCCGAAGCCCCTTACCTTTCTGAAAAGAAAACACGAAAAGGGGGTGTTCTCCTTCTGGTTCCCCCGTCAACCCCTTCCCGACAACCACGAACATAAGAGAGAGAGAGGGAGACAGAATGGACGACGGTGTGCCGCCACGCCTGTGGTTAGTTGACCGCCGCCGAGTGAAATCAACTGACACAGCAACCCATCCCTAGAACCAGCCACCCGCGAGAACCCAGACCGACCACGCTTGTGGTGTTCTCTACCAACCCCGACGCACTGGGCATGTGACAGATCCTCCATAGCCACCGCATTCCCGTCCTCCACTATAAATCAGAGGCGCTTATAGAGCAAGAGCAACCAACGTGAGTGTTGAGGGGTTCCAATTCACGTTAACAGTAGGTAGATTAGGGTGGTGTGTTCGTAGGTTTTATTAAGCTGCCGTGAGGGTCCAGAGGCTCCATTCAGGCTTCCTAATTCACACCACCATCCCCGCTGTTCAGACTAGAGGATAGGACCAAGGTGGGTGTTCATCTTCTCCTAAAGTATTAGTAATTTTGAAAACGATTTAGCCCTCAAGTTGTGATGTATGTGGATTTCATGTTAGTGAGGTTAACTGGAAAAGTGGGGAGTGATTATGCATGTTTGTGCAACTGAATTTAGGCTTAGATTATGCATGTATTGGCTGAACGCAAATTGCCCAGAATTAAACTAATTTTATGCTTAAAACACTGCTTAATTAGGTTAGAAAAGTCTCCTTAGTTGGCCAAAATTATGCCCTGTAATTTGACAGAATTAAGGCTAAAAATCGGACTAAAAAAGAGCCGAGGATGGGGCTGCTATGGGGGTAGAATTTGGGGTTGTTATGATTAGCAAATTGAGTATTTTGTAAGTAAAGAATGCTATAGATCGATGCATGCTAATTTGGTTAATTACTGCTTGGAAATGGTCATTAAAACGACCTAATAACGTTGCTTAACTAAAATAGATTTAAAAGCCTTAATGCAACTATGTTATGCTTTAGAAAATGACATGAATTGGGCATTCTTATTCCCTAAATTGTGAGTTATGAATGCAAAGATAGTTTCATGCCTTATTAGTTGATTTTGGCCCGCTGATGGCCTTATTTAAGCTAGCAATCTACATGTTTATATATACCTTAATATGCCACTAGATGGATGCTGCCTGCTCAGTAAGTTTATATGCCGATGTTACAAATTTCATTATGAACTTTGTGATGAAGTGATAAGGTTGCGAAATTGTAATCGAGTTGGTAGTTGGATGGCTTGAGGTTGAACTAATGAGAGCTTTTGAGGTTCTTTGCGTTTGGTGCTGCGTGAAGAGGAAGCCTGGGTTTTGATTGACCGCAATCGTGTGGATTGCAAGGCCATGTGTGGCTTATTTGGCAGATTCAGTCAAGTTGAATTATGAATTGTTTGAATGTATTACTTGTGAGCCCCTCCCCTTCATCTCATTAAGCTTTATCATGTGTACGAGGGTGAAATTTCAAAAAAGAAGGTTTTTCATGGTTGAAAATAAAAGTATCCATAACTTTTAGCGAATGATGGCCTCTTTTTAACTATATGAATGCAGTTTTTAAGGTGTAAAGAATTTTAAACAGCAGTGAGTTGTATAATAAATGATTTTGCTGTAAGAGACAGCAAATCTATTAGCCGCTATGGTCATACGCTTTAAATGGGTAAGATAACGTGCTTAGGGACATATGTAAAATGGGAGTAAACCCGCCAGAACGAGGAAATTCCTAGTCTAGGGAGTAGTCCCAATAATGGGAAACCCAAGAAGACCCTGATGAGGGTAAAGGTCTAAGTAGTTGCCATCCCGGGATTATGAGCTTAGCATGAGCAATATGCTCACTAAGGGTTGAGAATAGATCTCACCCGACCAGCACATTATGATGATCTTATGCCAAATGTATTTTTTTAATAAATGACAAAAGCAATAGGCATATCTCCATTTTAAGTATTTCAGGAAAAAAAACATTTCGAGGGCCATTAAGAAGCCAGTTCGAATAAGACACAAAAAGCTCATAAAGGTCATTATTGGGCCAGTATTTCTTTTTAAGGAGTATATGAGCCTCCAGGAGGCTAGTTTGATTTGTAAGCAATTCTTTAACGAGGTTAGCTTTGATTTGTAAACTATTCTTTAAAGAAGCTAGTTTGATCGGTAAATTATCCTTTGAAGAGGCTAGTGAGATTTGTAAATTATTCTTTAAAAACAACATGAGTCAGTACATTCTCAAAATGCATATTTGAAAGCGTTTTGCCCTATTCTTGTTGTTTACTTGCTTAAGTGCCTAAATGCTTGTCCATTAAGGAAGTTTTTTATTAAGGGCCTAGAAACAAGCTTGAGTGGCTAGCATGAAGTTTAGAGGTGATGATTTTCCTTGGAGACTATGACTGCCTCATATGATAGTAAAACGCAAATGTTCTGTGAATGCTACTTATTATTATAATTATTGCCTGCAAATTATTTTGGTTTTAAGGAGCCGGAAAATACTCACTGAGCGTGTGGTTGCTTATCCCATTAATATTTTCCCTTTTCCTAGGTTTTCATTGTGAAAGATAGAAGTCAATTCACTTATGTCGAGATGGAGTCTGTCCTTGCTTTGAAAAGGTGTCATGTATATACATATAGAAGTGGTCTTACGTGTTAAACGATCTATTATAAGGTATCCCTAGAATTGTAAATGTATGTAAACAAAGTACTCTAGCTCATGTAATACGTATTGTTTGTCACTCTATATGGCCATGTGAGCCAACCATTTAAATAGTCAGTTACCATTGTTTAAATTGTTTATTTTTGGGATGTAAAACCCCAACACTCTGGATGTGTGATCCGTTGAATTATATGTTTTATTTCCTTCTTTGTTATTGAACTTTATTACTTTAGTATACTCCCGGCGAGTGGCCTGTAGAGTTATGGACTCCAACATGTAGCCGTCGAGCTTATTTTAGAGTGCTTTACGCTTTTATTGATTGCAGGAATTTAGGCCTGGGAAATAATAAGTTTTTAGGCGAAACTCTATCCATTTCGCCCTAGAATTTAAGTGGGGTTTAAGAAATCATTAATGCTCCTGACTCTAGGGGTTGGGGGCGTTATAACCTTATTAATGATCAAATTTGACTCTAGAAGGCAGTATAGTTGTCTGCTTCAAAAGGAAGAGTGGTGTGCAATTTATCAACCCCAAGTAAACGTCTAACTTCATATTAGGGCAGCAAGGTGGACAAGCATTCCCGCATTCACGCAGACTGCAGGAAAGGGCCCCACCCCAAGCCATGCTTGTAACATTGGCACGTTACTTCCACAAGCATGTAATCCACTCACGTTAGCTTTACTTAGAAGAGATTTAGCAGTTTAGACCTTCAAGTTAACTAGATGCTTTTCAGGTTTATTAAATTCGTTTAAGGATAATGGGAACGTGGATCTTAAAGTCATGCTCATAACATTGGCACGCCTCTCCCACGAGACAAAGGGTGTTGTTTAAAGTTATGGGCAATGGTTCAACTTGTCACATGCCTATTCCATATAATCATATTCATACTAGTGCTCTAAGTTAACAATGTGACAACATTCGTAGTCTTAGTCACGGCAAAAGTGAGGCAAACTAAGTTATGGGCATATATATGTGTGTGTGTGTGTGTGTGTATGTGTGCCTCTGTGTGTATGTGTGCCTGTGTCTGTGCAAGTATATATATATATCTGTGTATGTGTGCGTGTGTGTGCGTGTCTGTGTGTGTATATACATATATGTATATATGTATATTATATATGTATGTATAGTATTCAAAGAAATATATATATATATGTAACACCCCCGTCCCCTAGGGATGGAAGCATCACATTTTCCTAACTTCTTACTTAAATTCTGGGATGAAACGGACAGAGTTTCCCCTGAAAACTAAACGTTTCCAGGCTAAACACCTTACAATAAAATCCTGTAAATTAACAGAAGTGTAAATATATAAAACATAACTCAACGGCCACACGCCGGAGTTTATAACTCGACGAGCCACCCGCTCGGAGTACACCAACCAGAATAGTTAATTAAAATAGAAAAGTAAAAGATACAACTCAGCGGTTCACACAACCGGAGTATTGGGGTTTACATCCCAAGGCATAGCTAAATTAAACCAAAAGGGACATCTAACTAACTTGATGGTTGGCTCGGATGGCCATACAGAGCGACTTTTATACCATGCGCATTACATGAACTTCAATAAACATTTACAGACCTTCATAAACTAAGAATACATTAGATGACTTCATTAAACATGTAAGTTCCCTTCAAATAGGCACATACGATGCCTTGCAAGCAATAATAGGTTCGTTCTGCACTTATCTGACTCAACTTCTTCCTATCATAAGAAAGCCTGGGGAAAAGGGAAAGGAGTAGTGGGATGAGCAACCACACGCTCAATGAGT